>OZ020315.1:41365467-41625547 GCA_963971305.1 Arcuatula senhousia
TCGTTTCTTCCATTCATCAATTGTTTTCTTTCTTAAAGCTGAAACAATAAATGTTTATTGATTATTTGAATAAATTTTCAGGTTCTCTATTATTAAACGACAGGCACAAACAGACACTCAGTGATGGCAATTGCTCACCTGTACCTAAAATTTGACAACTTTCAGAGCAGGATGCATACATACATGTAGTTCAGATTTATGGATTAGGGAACGTGTAAAAGTGATTAAAAATTTAAGTTTGTTTGCCTATAAAACGATGTCTCCTCCCAGTTCCTACAAAGGTCTAAGTTCAAACATCCATAAATCCAACGAAAATTTGAGGTTCAAAATTTCTGAGTAAATGCACAACTAAGTATGGTGCCATTCAAACATATCAAGTATCATTGAATTCTTGTTTGGTAGTTTCAAAGGAGCTGCTGACAACGTGATAGAGAGGACTTTCAGCAAATTAGCACATGGTGGATATCCTAGATGATGGATCTGGCTTCCCTGTTCAAAGTGTTTGGCTTTGAGTACTTTTAATTCAATACTTTTGGTTTGTGACCTTCCAATATTTTGATATAAATGCTGCTGATGAGAGGTTATTCCCTGAAATACTGATATATAGCATAACCAATTTATCTGTTGGTATTTGAATCTGTAAGTTCAAAGGACTCCCACAAAAACTTGGCAACATTTTCTGGTAATATGCATGCACAATTTCTTATGGTGTCCTTTCCATATGCCATGCTTCATTAAATTTGGTTCCATAGTTTATATGGTGTCCTTTCTATATGCCAAGCTTCATTAGATTTTGTTCCGTAGTTTCTATGGAGTTGCATTGACAAGTTGAAATTACAACTAAGTTCAAAGGGCCATAATCCAATCAAAAATTTGATATATAAAAAGGATATGGTTTTCTTCCTTCATTCCAAATTTCGTTGAATTCAGTGAAGTCATTTCAGCAGTAAGTTTCAGAGGAGTTGCTCTTACAAACTTGTGACAAAGAGACAGATGAGAGAGAGAACAAAAACAATATGTCTTCCCACCAACTTGGTTAGAGAATTAATTTTGCTTTATTTTTTTAATGTTTTTAAGCTGTTCAAGAAAAATGTTTTTGAGCTTGAAATTATTCATTGTGGGGATCTCTAAATCACGTCAAACAAACAAACCGACATAGTGAGCAGATTCCTAGATCAGTCCCCTTAATAGCAGTGGTCACATATTTTTGTTAAAGTCAACGTTCAAGTTTCACTAAATATGTCTTGTGTAAAAAGTTAAAATATCTAAATATTGTACGTGTGAGAACAAACATGACCCCAGTAAATATTTTATGTAACATTCATAAGAAATTATTATTCATACCATCTGCATTTGTTTTTTCAGTTGACAGTGTCTCTACTTTCTTTCCAGTTTCTGTGATCTGCTCTCTTGTTGATTCTAGCTCTGTTTTTAGCTCTTTAAAAATAAAAAAAAATCATATAAACCAAACCACAACACACAAAATTAAAAGAAAACACATATTGCATACAAAAACATCAATGGCCAGCAATATCACATTTATGTTTATGTAAATGATTTCGACTACAAAAAAGGTAATTCTTGCATATTGCTAAACATTGTTTGAACCAATTGAACCATTATGGTAAAGAAAAGTGTTTTAAATTTATTATTTGATTTTTCATTTCAAGCACACTTCATGGAAATGACTTCTAAAAAAGGACAGCAAACTTGCTCTATCCTTTAATCTCACATTTTCTTTATATTGAAGATGTCCTTTCACTTAATAATCCTCGATTTGGTGACAATTTACATCTCATATATCCCAAAGAACTTGAGATAAAGTCCACTACACATTCTAGGAGGTCAGCTTCATATTTGGATTTATTTCTCGAAATTGAAACACTGGAAGGCTTGATTTGTACAAAGCTCTATGACAAAACAACGTGATGACTTCAACTTTCCAATAGTCAAGTTTCCCTTTCTGTGCAGCAACATTTTGTCTGCTGCAGCAAATGGGATCCACATATCAAAAATGATAACATATTCCAGAGTTTGTGTGGAGTATTTCAACCTTAATAGAGCAACACAACTGACAAGCAAATTGTAAAGACAGAGGTACGTTGCTCCCAGGTGTTGTTGTCATCACTCCAGAAATTTTATGGAAGACATAATGTGCTTGTAGACAAATGTAGGGTTTCTATTTCTCAGATGAGCGCAGAAGTTGGTTTGACAAAAAGTTTGGTAATGTCGTCCTTTCGGGATTTGAACAACACTAAATCAATCTTTCGCAACATGACTGGTGTGCTATAGCAAGCAGGAATTGTCTACTCTTAGAGAGCACCTAAGTTCACCCTCGGTTCAACTTGAGTGCTTGTTGTTAATAAGTAATTGCGGTTTCGTTGTTATGTGTGTTTTTGGTCTGCTGTGTGCATTTTTTTTACCGATTTTTTCTTTGTTTCTTCGGAATAATAAAGATTGATTACCCCTTTGGTACGCCTTTGCTTCTTTGAGGTATGATCTGCAAAACAAGTGGTTGATAAATGAAATTAAGATACAAATGTTTTAAAATTACAATAGATACCTTCTAATTTGCTTATTCTACCAATCATTTCTTCATGCTCATCTTTAATTAACTCCAAACATTTTGAATAATATTTTTCTGCCTCCTCGTCTAATGGTATAACTAACATTTCATCTATTCTTTCAGCATATGACTGGCCTCCTAATTCTAAAATGCTGGTTCTAAGATATCCCCATAGTTTGTTAAAATCATCCTCGGGCAGAGTTGCTGACGGTAAATGCTCAATGATATTTCTTACATTTCTTATTCTCTCTATATTTGCTGACAGACTTCTGTCGGTCTCCTCTGGGTCTTTACCCCAACCATTATTGTGCGGATGAATATAGCCTATATTACGAAGTAGTGTATACAGGGTAGATATATTAAGATCCGAGAGGTCCCCAGTATATCTTGAGCCACTCGGGAATAGGATGTCTCTCTGTGGACCTAGTATAAGTCTTTCTAGGCGGGATCTATTTGGTTCTATTATGTTACCATAGGATGAAACTGGAGGAAATCTTTTCTTAAAAACTTCTCTAAAAACTTCGGTTCCAACATCAAGAAGAAATCGGAGCAACCTAAAATAGTTGTTCCTCTTGATACTGTCAGGAATTTCCATATCTAGAAATAAAGTAGTGTGGTTTACATAATTTGCTTAATTCTTTGTTTCATATTTTAAATTGGTAAATATTGTTTGTTAAATACAAATGGGTTCAATCAAATGTGCAATAAGAAAACAAAAGGATTCTAAGCATTTATCAGATTGATTCACTGAAAGCAATTTATGATACATTTGATACAAAGTTCTTAATAATAGCTTTTTATGATTACCAAGGCATGTACATAAAAATACTGTGATTTCATTTATTATGTTTTCGTTCTTGGCAGTACATGTAATACAATATAAAAAACTAAAGAAGTGGTTATGTTATGTCGTTTGTTTCTAGCAACATAAATGAAGTGTTTGAATAAACAACTTAAGCATGTTAAGTTGATCTTAAAAAAAAAATAAAAGCTTTTGCCAAAATAAAACAAGGGGTTGCACTAAGTAGTGCTAAGCATATCCCCACTCAACAATTCAGATGACCAACAGACCTGGAAAGGGGATGCACAGTAAAACTCATCCTGCTAAATCTGTGTACCAAATTAAAAATAAATCCCTGCAGTAGAAGCTGAGAAATCTGTTACGAAAAAAATTCCATTTTTGACCCTTAAAATAGTCTAAGTCAGCTCGATAAACAGGAAGTAAATGACCGACTGACCTGAAAAGGAGAGCATGGTTCAGCTCATCATGCTGAAACTGTGTACAAAATTAGAAATCAATCCCTTCAGTAGAAGCCGAGAAATCTGTTATGAAAAATTTTCCATTTTTGACCCTTAAAATAGTCTAAGTCGGCTCCAAAAACTCTTACGAATGGGGGTATAATTCACATGTTTAACACTGTACGAGGCAAAATATTGGTAGTTGTCTATTCTGAACATGTAAATTCCATGTTGAAATTACAAAGCTTTTTGACACCTATATTCTATGGAGGACTTGCAATGCATTTGACAGTCAGAGATCCCACTTGTACAAACTTCTGTAGGTAAACTTTTAAGAGTTAAAATTGTCTCCCTTGTTTTGACTTTTACTAATTTACTTGTACAAGTAAAATGATAGAAAATCGTTCTTTTCTAAATTATCTTTATCTAGCTATGAAATTTACTTTCATTCATGATTACCGGTATTTATATGGCTAATAGTATCAGCAACCTTTACCAGCCTGAGATTATCTGTTATCTTCAGTTAATTGAGAAAATAATCAACATTTATTGTCCCAAGGAGGCAATTTTCGAAGACCTTGCGCACCATGAAGACAGCCATGAGCATCAGAAATTTTAAATGGACCATAGAGCAGATGATGTAAACATTTCAAGAAAATTATCTGTTTGATTGTAAAAATATTGTGTAACAAGTAAAATGAGCTCAAAGTTTTTCAAATTTACTTATATATATAAATTTTTGCTCAGAGAAAAATTCTTTACTTAAACAAGTAAATTTTTGTTTACTTAAAGAAGTAAAATTCTGTTTAAGTAGGATCTCTGACTGATGTACATATTGATACAAACAAAGGACAGACTAGCTCTTAATTGATGGATGCTTTTGGTCATTTGACCCATTTTTCTTGAAATATTTCTAAAATACATTGCAATCAAAATGTTATACCTCTTTTACAATGCTCTTCTTGCGTTCTTATCAACTCTAGCTCTGTTTGTATTTTTTAATTGTATCTGCATCAATTTGGTCTTTAGCAAGCTTGTTCACTCATTGCATGAGATTCCCTGCCAAACTTACACCAGCCTGTAAAGTAGTCAAGAAAGAAAGATATAATATCCACTGAAAATTTTAAACATTAAAAACCATGTAGCCAATGTCCCTGCCGCTGCATTAAAGTTGGAAATTTACTAAAATTTGAAGAATTAAAATTGCATTGTGATATGATTACCTAAATAACATGACAAACAATCCTATAAAATTTTATTAAAATCTGCCCTATGACCTAAAATGAACAAAGTGGATAAAGTTCTATAACTCCTATAAAATTTGTCAAACCAAACTATTACTGCTTGGTTCATTGTGCTTGTCCTTTATGTGATGTTTATATTGTTTAATGTCGATAAAAAGCTCTACAGAGCTTATGTTATTTGTATTATCTGATTATATGATATCGACTTTAAATAAAATGTCTATGTCTATGTCTAACAGCTTAGTCTATGTTTTGCTATGGGAAACCCCAACAATCATTCTAATTAAATTTTAAAATAAGTGAAGCATATCTACATTTTGTCACAAAGATTGTGTCAAAGTTTCATCAAAATCCATCGAAAGGTCTAAGAGGAGTTGCAGATAAGAGATGGGTACCCTGGGGTGTATCTGAAGGACACTGACGGATGGACAGACACACCTATCACTATATACCCTCACTTTTCAAACGGGGTATAATTAAGAAAATAATCTAGTCTTTTTTTTTTAATTTGGCATCCTATATTTCTTTTTGTGTTTTTTGGTTGTTTTTTTTTTTCCTTTAGCCTTCCAACTGTTTGTATGAGCTTTGATCTATGATCATGATGATGATCATGTGTCTTTAATAGACAATATTAGCTTTAGACACAGTTTTTTTAAAATTACTTAAACAGAGTTATGTTGTTCTTTGATTGTTGTCTTCACCAAAGAAATGTAATGGAAGACATCATGTGCTAGTAGACAAATATTGAAACAAGTGGATTGAAATGAAATGACAAACGTTTACATGTACCTCTTTGAAAGCACCCTTTCTATGTTAAATGAGCCAAAAATATGAAAAGCAACCTCAAAGGCAAAGAGCAGGTCATCCAGAGCTGGAATTCAGTTCCCAGTCCGACTTTTCCACAGACTCTTAAGAAATGGAAACTATGCCGAGAGAGTAGGAGCTGGTGCACCAGTCAACCTCGCAGCTTTCTTTGAATACTTAGCTGCAGAAGTTTTGGAATTGGCAGGCAATGCGGCTATCTACATTTGTATTGGTTGCGTAGAGGTGTTCATTTGACATAAACTTTTGTTTTGTTCTCCTTTACCAGATTTGACACGCTTTATTGACTTTTAGCTACATGTATGATAGGTGTGTTGCAACAAGTAGGAAAGGCTTACCCTTCCAGAGCAACAGAGACCACATTCAGTACGAATTAAGTTGATGTTGGTGAGGGAATGCTTTTTGGTTCTTTTTGTGTGTATATTCATGTTGTCTGTTTCTTATATTCCTGATGTATTCATTAGTGCTGATTGATTTTGTAATTTTTCTTTTAGCATGTTTCAGAGTGTTGTCATTCAAATATTTGTACCCTTTGCTTAGTCTAGAAATTTGTTAACATAATAATTAACCCAACCCACTGTTTAATTTTCCCATGCTTGGTATTTTGTTTCTTAAAACTAGAATACTTACTAGTTAAATACTGGAATAAATGGATAAAATCTTTATCTATCAAGTGGACATCATTGTCAAATACAAGGCACTGAAAAGACAGTCAGTATGGAGACCTACAAACAATGTCTGTACACACCAAGAGCTTACATCTGAAAATAAATAACAAATTACTAGACATGTTTATATTATAGATGCTTTTTATGGGGAATAAGCTTCTATTAAAATAGCTTTATATCAAAGTTTTTCTGAGTTTTCATCTACATGTTCATGTATTGATCATATTTTATTAATAAGGCACAATTCTGTATCCATTAGTCCTATTTTTCAACTTCTTACAACATGTACAGCTTATAATATATATTTTGTGGGACACTTTTGTAGTCGTTTACCATTGAGTTATTTTGTTAGAAGTCAGAAAAAAGATTTTGCCTTGTCATAAAGTTTTGGATTGAAATTAGTCTACACTGTGAACTGTTACATATGATGACAGGATAGTTTGAATTGATTGTTGATGCGTTGCAATACAAAGAAACTGATTTTCTTTTTTGAACACCTGAGTTCACGTCTGTTTTTTAGTGAGCTTAATAATGTTGCTGATTGAAATTTTGTTGTGTTTTTTTTCATTGCTGTTGTCTTCATATCCATTCAATTTTTAGTTATTCGAGTTTCATATCTTTAACAATCAATAAAGAAATGAAGCAGTCGCACACGACAACTAATCCCCTTGTCGTCACATTAAAAGTAAGTGGAGCTGACCTAAATCTGGGCCAGATGCCAGATGTCAATTACTATCCAAGATATACCCACTTTTCAAATATCATTCCTCTACTAATTAGAATTGACAAGATATGCACCTTAACCAAAACTTTAACCTGGGTCATTCATGCATGACCTTATTTTAATATGGATGCTAATGGGACTTGTATAGGGGGGGTACCAATATCCCATATCCCCGTAAATTTTTTATCAAATATCCCATATCCCAAAAAGTGTTTTTCTAGTATCCCATATCCCTGTAAATAAAATGGACTTAAATATCCCATATCCCAGTAAGTTTTGCCTAAAATATCCCGTATCCCATGAAAAAATTGTGTGAATATCCCATATCCCAAAATACCCTAAACAACCCTCGCTAATTACTTTCCAATATGTACCCACTGACCCAATATCATCTCTTGAAGTTGCTGAGATTTGGACCTCAACAAAAACTTTAACTCCAGTTGTTCATGTGGAAAATATAGGTCAAGGTGACCTTATTAGGTACCGATGTTTGTTACTTTCTACGATTTTGACCTAAACCAAAACTTTTACCCAAGCCAAATGTAGGTCAAGGTGACCTTATTTTGGTACAGATGCTGATTACCATCCACGATGTACCCACTGACCCAATACCATCTCTCCATTACTTGCAGTTGCTAAGATATGGACCTTAACTAAAACTTTAACCTGAGTCATTCATAGAGAAAATGTAGGTCAAGTGACCTAATATTGGTACAGATGCTGGTTACCATCCACAATGTACGCACTGACCAAATACCATCTCTCAATCACTTGCAGTTGCTGAGATATGGACTTTAACCAAAGTCATCCATGCAGAAAATGTAGGTCAAGGTGACCTTATTTTGGTACGGATGCTGGTAACCATCCACGATGTGCCCACTGACCCTATACCATCTCTCTATTGCTTGCAGTTGCTGAGATATGGACTTTAACCAAAATTTTAACCAGAGTCAGTCATGCGGAAAATATAGGTTAAGGTCACTTAATTTTGGTACGGATGCTGGTTATAACTGTCCAAGATGTACCAACTGACCCAATTTCATCTCTCTATCACTTGCAGTTGCTGAGATATGGACCTCAACAAAAACTTTAACTCCAGTTGTTCATGTGGAAAATATAGGTCAAGGTGACCTTATTAGGTACCGATGTTTGTTACTTTCTACGATTTTGACCTAAACCAAAACTTTTACCCAAGCCAAATGTAGGTCAAGGTGACCTTATTTTGGTACAGATGCTGATTACCATCCACGATGTACCCACTGACCCAATACCATCTCTCCATTACTTGCAGTTGCTAAGATATGGACCTTAACTAAAACTTTAACCTGAGTCATTCATAGAGAAAATGTAGGTCAAGTGACCTAATATTGGTACAGATGCTGGTTACCATCCACAATGTACGCACTGACCAAATACCATCTCTCAATCACTTGCAGTTGCTGAGATATGGACTTTAACCAAAGTCATCCATGCAGAAAATGTAGGTCAAGGTGACCTTATTTTGGTACGGATGCTGGTAACCATCCACGATGTGCCCACTGACCCTATACCATCTCTCTATTGCTTGCAGTTGCTGAGATATGGACTTTAACCAAAATTTTAACCAGAGTCAGTCATGCGGAAAATATAGGTTAAGGTCACTTAATTTTGGTACGGATGCTGGTTATAACTGTCCAAGATGTACCAACTGACCCAATTTCATCTCTCTATCACTTGCAGTTGCTGAGATATGGACCTCAACAAAAACTTTAACTCCAGTTGTTCATGTGGAAAATATAGGTCAAGGTGACCTTATTAGGTACCGATGTTTGTTACTTTCTACGATTTTGACCTAAACCAAAACTTTTACCCAAGCCAAATGTAGGTCAAGGTGACCTTATTTTGGTACAGATGCTGATTACCATCCACGATGTACCCACTGACCCAATACCATCTCTCCATTACTTGCAGTTGCTAAGATATGGACCTTAACTAAAACTTTAACCTGAGTCATTCATAGAGAAAATGTAGGTCAAGTGACCTAATATTGGTACAGATGCTGGTTACCATCCACAATGTACGCACTGACCAAATACCATCTCTCAATCACTTGCAGTTGCTGAGATATGGACTTTAACCAAAGTCATCCATGCAGAAAATGTAGGTCAAGGTGACCTTATTTTGGTACGGATGCTGGTAACCATCCACGATGTGCCCACTGACCCTATACCATCTCTCTATTGCTTGCAGTTGCTGAGATATGGACTTTAACCAAAATTTTAACCAGAGTCAGTCATGCGGAAAATATAGGTTAAGGTCACTTAATTTTGGTACGGATGCTGGTTATAACTGTCCAAGATGTACCAACTGACCCAATTTCATCTCTCTATCACTTGCAGTTGCTGAGATATGGACCTTAACCAAAACTTTAACCTGAGTCATTCATTAGGAAAATAAAGGTCAAGGTCACTTTATTTTGGTACTGATGCTGAATATCATCAAAGATGTACCCACTGACCAAATATCAACCTTCTTTGATGTTTAGTTCCCAAGTTATTGACAAAACAAAAACCATTACAAATGTATGTTCGTATGTATATATATATACAAACGTATGAACAAAAGAACGAACCAAACGCTATACCCCCTCCCCAACTCCGTTGGACTCGGGGATAAAAATTACCACCCTGAATTAGCCCGGTAGCCCATGTTGATTCAAAAGGATGTTTAACCAAAACACTTTAAAACAGTTCTGTAGTAATCCAACCTTAAAGCTTATGAAGTCTCTAAAAGATGTATTAATTAAAATGTTAAACAGATATGTAAGTAATTGCACCCATCTCTGCTGACAGACCATTACAATGCAAGACAACAGAACAGTTTAAAAGAAATTCATTACCTTTATTATAAATGTAATGTTGAAAATCTTTATATAATCTTTAAACTGCACAGGTCAACAACTTCTATGATCTTCAATTGACAGAGTTTTCCTTGGTCTCCTGAAAAATAACACCTAAACAATAAAGGTTTGTATAGACACACATGATAGACATACAATAAAGTCATTGTGATCTACAAATATATTAACCATGGAATAGGCATACTGTAGTAAAAATCCATAACAAGACCAATCGATGTCTGGTCCTGCATGCATGGCAAAAAGTTCAACCATGTATGTTCTAGGCCCAATATGGACAGTCAAAATATTTTGACATTTGCATCCTATGATGGACTGACAAAGCATATTTGTCACATGCAACCCAATTTATAGACTGACAATGAATATTTAGAAATAAAAATATTTAAGATATCTAACAAGAATATAAAAAAACAAGAGGCTCCCAGGAGCCTGAATCGCTCACCTGGTCTTAATGTCAACCCTTTGAAGACTTTTGTATAGCTAAATGAGCTGAATGTTTAAGCAATAAAAAGCTTTTCTCTTTCTGCAATAGTTTTCATTCCAAAGCAAAAAAACGCTATTTTTCACCTTTAAAGGGCCATAACCCCTTAAAGGGGTCATCTGACAACTTCGACCCTAAAAAGACTTTTGTAGAGCTAATTAAGCTAAACATTTAAGCAAGCAACAGCTTTTCTCTATCTGCAAAAGTTTTCTTTCTTTAGGCCAAAAACACTATTTTTTGCCTTTAAGGGGCCGTAACCACTATAAGGGGTCATCTGGCAACTTTGACCCTATGGAAACTTTTGTAGAGCTAAATGAGCTGAACATTTAAGCAAGCAACAACTTTTCTCTATCTGCAATAGTTTTCATTCCATAGGCCAAAAACACTATTTTTTGCCTTTAAGGGGCCATAACCCTTATAAGGGGTCATCTGACAACTTTGACCCTATGGAGACTTTTGTTGAGCTAAATGAGCTGAACATTTAAGCAAGCAACAGCTTTTCTCTATCTGCAATAGTTTTCATTCTATAGGCCAAAAACACTATTTTTTGCCTTTAAGGGGCCGTAACCCCTAGAAGGGGTCATCTGACAACTTCGACCCTATGGAGGCTTGTGTAGAGCTAAACGAGCTGAACATTTAAGCAAGCAACAGCTTTTCTCTATCTGCAATAGTTTTCATTCTATAGGCCAAAAACTCTATTTTTTGCCTTTAAGGGGCCATAACCCCTATAAGGGGTCATCTGACAACTTTGACCTTATGGAGACTTTTGTAGAGCTAAATGAGCTGAACATTTAAGCAAGCAACAGCTTCTCTCTATCTGCAATAGTTTTCATTTCATAGGCCAAAAACATAAAAAAATGCTATTTTCCACCTTTAAGGGGCCGTAACTCCCATAAGGGGTCATCTGATAACTTCGACTCAATGGAGACTTTTGTAGAGCTTTTGATGCTGAAGCAGTATCGTGGCATCAGATTTCATCTATCTCTTATACTTTTTGATTTACAAGCCAAAAACAGTAGTCTGACCCCCCTGGTCTATTTTTAGCAACGGCGGCCATGTTTTTCGACAAATCAAAAATCCCCACATCAGTTCTGTGGGGGATACCCTAAAGTACCACCAGACCAAATTTGGTTTGAATCTGTGCAGCCGTTTCAGAGGAGAAGAAGTTTGAAGAAAAGTTAACGACGACGACGGACGACGACGACGGATGCCAAGTGATGGCAATAGCTCACATGGCCTTTGGCCAGGTGAGCTTAAAAACAGACAAAAGATTGAAGTTTCAATTTCCCCCCTTTTGACCCATAATTGCTAAACAGAAAAGGAAGGGTCAAGAAAAAAAATATCCATCATTTTGTATCCAATATATGACAAAAATTAACTTGCAATTTTTTTTTTCAAAATTGGACCTTAAATAAAAACCCTTTTGGGGCCCTAATTTCTGAACAAAAAAGGGTAGACATAAAAAAAATCATGCCAACCAATTACCTAATGGTAATTAACATTATTAAAAATCTAATATCAATCAGTCAACCAGAACTAAAGTAATTGTGGAAAACTAATAACAGTTTCATTTTTAGCCCCTTTTTGGCCCCTAATTTCATTACGAAATAAAAAGCTTCGCCGAGCGCCATGAGCGCAGCATGATACGACCGCAACATGTTAAACCCTGGATAGTCAATTGCTCTGGACATATGTAGTATGTTTTTTTTTAATAATTGCTGTTTCTTCATATTTATTCAATTTTCAGTTATACAAGTTTCATATCTTTAACAATAAAAAATACCACCCTGAGTTAAGCCCAAAAGGGTTCAAAAGGGTGTTAAACCAAACACTTTAACTGTAGTAATCTGACCTTAAAGCTTATGATGAAACACTTAGAAGTCTCTAAAAGATGTATATATTAAAATGTTAAACAGACATGAAAGTAATTGAACCATTTCAATGCAAGATGAGACAGGGGGCAGTTAACATTTTTTCAGTACCTTTGTTATAGTTGTAATGCTGAAAATCTTTATATTATGGTCAATAACTTCTATGATCTTCAATTGACAGAGTTTTCCTTGGTCTCCTGAAAAATAACACCTAAACAATAAAGGTATGTATAGACACACATGATAGACATACAATGAATTCAATTTGCAATCTACAAATATATTAACCATGGAATAGGCATACTGTAGTAAAAATCCATAACAAGACCAATCGCTGTCTGGTCCTGCGTCGCATGACAAAAGGTTGAACCCTGTACGTTCTAGGCCCAATATGGACAGTACCGGTAAATAGTTTTTGACACTTGCATCCTATGATGGACTCACAAAGCATATTTGTCACATGCAACCCAATTTATAGACTGACAATGAATATTTAGAAATAAAATTATTTAAGATCCTTATATATCTAACATGAATATAAAAAAACAGACAAAAAATTGAAGTTTCAATTTCCCTCCTTTTGACCCATAATTGCTAAACAGAAAATGAAGGGTCAAGAAAAAAATATCCTCCATTTTGTATCCAATATATGACAAAAATTAACTTGCATTTTTTTTTTTCAAAATCAGACCTTAAATAAAAACCCTTTTGGGCCCCTAATTTCTGAACAAAAAAGGGTAGACCTAAAAAAAATCATGCCAACCAATTACTTAATCATGTTAATGGTAATGAACATTATTAAAAATGTAATATCAATCAGTCAACCTGAACTTAAGTAATTGTGGAAAACTAATAAAAGTTTCATTTGTTAGCCCCTTTTGGCCCCTAATTTCATTAAGAAAAAAGGAGGGACACCCAAAATTATCCCCACCCTTCCTTTTATCGTAAGTAACATTACAGTTAAGTTTCATAGCATTTGGTCAACCAAAACAAAAGTTATTGTGGAAACAAATAACAAAGTCGCTTTTTTGGCCCCTTTTGGGCCCCTTTTTTCTAAACGAAAAAAGTGGTGACACCCAAAATCAGCCATGCCCTTCCTTATCTGGTAAGTAGCATTACTGTAAAGTTTTATAGCATTTGGTCAACCAGAACAAAAGTTATTGTGGAAACAAATAAAAAAAACTAGAAAACAACTAGAAAAACTGTGAGCTGCAGCTCACAAATAAATACCCCCCACCCCGAAAAAAATTAATCAGATAAAATTTAGAATAGGAGATGCACATCTACATTATGTCACAAAGATTGTGTGTAGGTTTCATGAAAATCCATCAAGGGGTTTTGGAGGAGTTGCAGATAAGAGATGGGCACCCCCATGTAGTCAAATGGCTGAGTCCATGTATTGCTATGGGAAACCCCAAAATCATTCTGATCAAACTTTCAAAAAGTAGGTGCACATCTATATTATGTTACAAAGATTATGTAAAAGTTTCATGACAATCCATCAAGGGGTTTAGGAGGAGTTGCGGATAAGAGATGGGTACCCCCATATAGTCGAATAGCTAAGTCTGTTTTGCTATGGGAAACCCCAAAAACCAATCTGATCAAATTTTAAAATAGTCAGTGCACATCTACATTATGTCACAACAATTGTGTGTAAGTTTCATGAAAATCCATTGAGGGGTTTAGGAGGAGTTGCGGATAAGAGATGGGTACCCCCATGTAGGCGAATGGCTAAGTCCATGTTTTGCTATGGGAAACTCCAAAAATTATTCTGATCAAATTTAAAATAGTAGGTGCACATCTACATTATGTCACAAAGATTGTGTGTAAGTTTCATGAAAATCCACCAAGGGGTTTAGCAAGAGTTGCGGATAAGAGATGGGTACCCTGAAGTGTAACAGAAGGACAGACGGAAGGAAGGACGGACGGATGGACACTCCTATCACTATATACCCCCCACTTTTGAAGTGGGGGGTATAAGTGGGGGGTATAAAAAAAGCAGGGACACCCAAAATCAGCCCCACTTTTCCTTTTATAGTAAGTAACATTACTGTAAAGTTTCATCGCATTTGGCCAACCGGAACAAAAGTTATTGTGGAAACAAATAAAAATGTCGCTTTTTTGGCCCCTTTTGGACCCCTAATTTCTAAACACAATTTTTAAAGACCACAAAAGGGGAGGTGCACATCTTCAATATATCTGTAATCACTGTGTAAAATTTCAGAAAGATCCAGCATTTGGTTTTTGAGATTCAGATTACACAAGACAGACACCCCATAGTGGGACAGACGGACGGACCGAGGGACAGACGGAGTGACCCGACTATTAGACCTGCATTTGCCTCGATCGGCAACGCAGGTAAAAACGGAATTAAAAATTAATCAAAATATTGAATTTTTTAGTTGTAGCAAAACTGAAATTTACCTAACACAAGTGATTTTCCTTTTCGTTTTTCGTTTTTCGTTTTTCAAATTTTTTTTTTCAAAAATTTTTTTTTTTCGATTTTTTTTTTTTTTTCGATTTTGAATAGGAAAATGACCCATTTTCCTTTTCGTTTTTCATTTTCCTTTTCGATTTTGAATAGGAAAATGACTCATTTTCCTTTTCGTTATTCATTTTCCTTTTCGTTTTTCATTTTCCTTTTCGATTTTGAATAGGAAAATGACCCATTTTCCTTTTCGTTATTCATTTTCCTTTTCAAATTTTTTTTTCAAAATTTTTTTTTTTTTCGATTTTGAATAGGAAAATGACTCATTTTTCTTTTCGTTTTTCATTTTCCTTTTCGATTTTGAATAGGAAAATGACTCATTTTCCTTTTCGTTATTCATTTTCCTTTTCGTTTTTCATTTTCCTTTTCGATTTTGAATAGGAAAATGACCCATTTTCCTTTTCGTTATTCATTTTCCTTTTCAATTTTTTTTTTTCAAAAAATTTTTTTTTCGAAATTTTTTTTTTTCGATTTTGAATAGGAAAATGACCCATTTTCCTTTTCGTTTTTCATTTTTCTTTTCAATTTTGAATAGGAAAATGACTCATTTTCCTTTTCATTATTCATTTTCCTTTTCGTTTTTCATTTTCCTTTTCGATTTTGAATAGGAAAATGACCCATTTTCCTTTTCGTTATTCATTTTCCTTTTCAAATTTTTTTTTTTTAAATTTTTTTTTCGAAATTTTTTTTTTTTTTTCGATTTTGAATAGGAAAATGACCCATTTTCCTTTTCGTTTTTCATTTTCCTTTTCGATTTTGAATAGGAAAATGACTCATTTTCCTTTTCGTTATTCATTTTCCTTTTCGTTTTTCATTTTCCTTTTCGATTTTGAATAGGAAAATGACCCATTTTCCTTTTCGTTATTCATTTTCCTTTTCAATTTTTTTTTTTTCAAAAAATTTTTTTTTCGAAATTTTTTTTTTTCGATTTTGAATAGGAAAATGACCCATTTTCCTTTTCGTTTTTCATTTTTCTTTTCAATTTTGAATAGGAAAATGACTCATTTTCCTTTTCATTATTCATTTTCCTTTTCGTTTTTCATTTTCCTTTTCGATTTTGAATAGGAAAATGACCCATTTTCCTTTTCGTTATTCATTTTCCTTTTCAAATTTTTTTTTCAAAAATTTTTTTTTCGAAATTTTTTTTTTTTTTCGATTTTGAATAGGAAAATGACCCATTTTCCTTTTCGTTTTTCATTTTCCTTTTCGATTTTGAATAGGAAAATGACTCATTTTCCTTTTCGTTATTCATTTTCCTTTTCGTTTTTCATTTTCCTTTTCGATTTTGAATAGGAAAATGACCCATTTTCCTTTTCGTTATTCATTTTCCTTTTCAAATTTTTTTTTTCAAAATTTTTTTTTTCGAATTTTTTTTTTTCGATTTTGAATAGGAAAATGACCCATTTTCCTTTTCGTTTTTCATTTTCCTTTTCGATTTTGAATAGGAAAATGACTCATTTTCCTTTTCGTTATTCATTTTCCTTTTCGTTTTTCATTTTCCTTTTCGATTTTGAATAGGAAAATGACCCATTTTCCTTTTCGTTATTCATTTTCCTTTTCAATTTTTTTTTTTCGAAATTTTTTTTTTCGATTTTGAATAGGAAAATTACCCATTTTCCTTTTCGTTTTTCATTTTCCTTTTCGATTTTGAATAGGAAAATGACTCATTTTCCTTTTCGTTATTCATTTTCCTTTTCGTTTTACATTTTCCTTTTCGATTTTGAATAGGAAAATGACTCATTTTCCTTTTCGTTATTCATTTTCCTTTTCGTTTTTCATTTTCCTTTTCGATTTTGAATAGGAAAATGACTCATTTTCCTTTTCGTTATTCAATTTCCTTTTCAAATTTTTTTTTCAAAATTTTTTTTTTCGAAATTTTTTTTTTTTTCGATTTTGAATAGGAAAATGACTCATTTCCTTTTCGTTTTTCATTTTCCTTTTCGATTTTGAATAGGAAAATGGCTCATTTTCCTTTTCGTTATTCATTTTCCTTTTCGTTTTTCATTTTCCTTTTCGATTTTGAATAGGAAAATGACCCATTTTCCTTTTCGTTATTCATTTTCCTTTTCAATTTTTTTTTTTCAAAAAATTTTTTTTTCGAAATTTTTTTTTTCGATTTTGAATAGGAAAATGACCCATTTTCCTTTTCGTTTTTCATTTTTCTTTTCAATTTTGAATAGGAAAATGACTCATTTTCCTTTTCGTTATTCATTTTCCTTTTCGTTTTTCATTTTCCTTTTCGATTTTGAATAGGAAAATGACCCATTTTCCTTTTCGTTATTCATTTTCCTTTTCAAATTTTTTTTTCAAAAATTTTTTTTTCGAAATTTTTTTTTTTTTTTCGATTTTGAATAGGAAAATGACCCATTTTCCTTTTCGTTTTTCCTTTTCCTTTTCGATTTTGAATAGGAAAATGACCCATTTTCCTTTTCGTTATTCATTTTCCTTTTCAAATTTTTTTTCAAAAATTTTTTTTTTCGATTTTTTTTTGGGGGGGGGTTTTCAATAGGAAAATGACCCGTTTTCCTTTTCGTTATTCATTTTCCTTTCGTTTTTCATTTTCCTTTTCGATTTTGAATAGGAAAATGACCCATTTTCCTTTTCGTTATTCATTTTCCTTTTCAAATTTTTTTTTCAAAATTTTTTTTTTTTTTTTTTGTTTTGAATAGGAAAATGACCCATTTTCCTTTTCGTTATTCATTTTCCTTTTCAAATTTTTTTTTCAAAAATTTTTTTTTCGATTTTTTTTTTTTTTTTTTGGTTTTGAATAGGAAAATGACCAATTTTCCTTTTCGTTATTCATTTTCCTTTTCAAATTTTGTTTTCAAAATTATTTTTTTCGAATTATTTTAAATTTTTGTTTTGAATAGGAAAACGATTCATTTTCCTTTTTGTTATTCATTTTCCTTTGCGGTTTTTAATAGGAAAATGGCCCATATAACTCTCAAGGTTATTTTTCAAATTTGTTAACTTTTCAAAATGTTAGAACCCCCCCCCCCCCCCCCATTTTAACCCTACTAGTTGTAATGTTACCGTCCCACAAATGTGTAGATATTTCTTTCAACCAAGCTTCGATTTGAAATTTTTAACCGCTGTAATTATTCACAGTCTTCTACTGTAAATTGCAGAATATTTAACCTAAAAATTGTTAATTTTGGAAATACATTGTTTTGCTTGTTATCGTAATTTGTTGAATTAATTTCTACCTAGAGTCATAAGAGTTCAAAATGTTCAAAATGTTTAGGTTCACCAATATGTTATGTACGGAAGCTTATTAGGGACATGCATAAAAAAAATTTCGCCACGGCAAGTTACTATTTCGCCCTGGCCACTTATCATTTCGCCGCGGCGAGTTACTATCTCACCTCGGCGACTTATTATCTCGCCCGGCGACTTATCATCTGGCTGCGGCGAGTTACTATCTCGCCTCGCCGACTTATTATCTCGCCCCGGCGACTTACTATCTCGCCCCGGCGACATATTATCTCACCCCTGCTAAATTTATCTCGCCCCGGCGAGTTACTATTTCTCCTCGGTGACTTACTATCTCGCCCTGGCGAGTTAACTGTCTCGCCCCGGCGACTTATCCTTCAAAAAATAGCGGGTAACGAAAGATTTTTGCGCCATTTTTTCCCCGTAAAAATCGGCTTTCCCATTACGGATTTATTGCTCTTTTTGACATCTTTTGCCGATTTTTACTTTAATAACTTAAACAATCTTCTCTACAACTGCTTGGACAAATGCAACCAAACTTGAAACTTGATATAATTGTTTCTTAGGGTATCCTGCACGGAACTGATGAGGAGATTTTTTATTCTTAGAAATTCATGGCCGCCGATTCTAAAAATAGAACATTGGGTAAAAGAGCACTTTTTTTTAAAATAACGCAAAAATGGTAAGGTTAAGCCACATTCTTTGAGGGGTAAACAGTTTCAGAATGATGAAAACTACCTGTGGACAAATTTCCGTAAAAATCTGATAACTGATGCTGGAGTAATTTCCCTTTTTGTCGGTTTTTGCTAATTTTTAGTTTGTCGTTGCTTGGCGTCCGCCATCGTTGTTAGCAATCATTTTATACAAAACCAGAAGGCAAAAATAAGTAAAATTTGGCATAAATGTACCTTAGGGTATTATGCAAAAAGTTTGATTTGGGAATTTTTATCCATCCACAAATATGGTGGCTGTTGCTAAAACAAAATGGAGCCTTCCCCGGAAGGCATATGTCGCCTGCGTATCTATGTTTTCTTGTAAACAGGAAGTAGATGGGTTACGGGCATAAAAACTCTCTATGCCATATAAAACACTAGAGGCTGAAGCTGCATGCAGAGTATCAAGTGATCTGACTGTTGCATGCAGTTACCCGAAAAGTGTGACGAAAATTTTGCGTATATGTTCATTGTATATAAAACGTTAAGTGGTCTGTTGTATGCAGTTACCCGAAAAGTGTGACGAAAATTTTGCGAATATGTTCATTGTATATAAAACGTTTAAACGTATTTGTCAAACAGAAAATAGTTATTTTACGGGCATAAAATTTATATTAACCTTAAAGTACTATGGGATGAAGCTACATGCCAAATATCAAGAGGCTGTGGCATGTAGTTGCCCGGAAAACTGCGACGAAAATTTTGCATATATGTTCATTGAAAATAAAACGTTTAGTATTGGTCATGTTCGTCAAACATAAATAGTTTTTATTTTACGGGCATAAAATCGCTTTACACCTTGTAGTACTATGGGATGAAGCTACATGCCAAATATCAAAGGCTGTGGCATATATTTGCCCGAAAAACTGCAACGAAAATTTTGCATATATGTTCATTGTATATAAAACGTTAAATTATTCGTCAAACAGGAAGTAGTTATTCTTCGGGCATAAAATCGCTTTACACCTTGTTGTACTTTGGGATGAAGCTACATGCTAAATATCAAGAGGCTGTGGCATAAAATTGCCTGGAAAACTGCGACGGAAATTTTTGTGAAACCGCAGGACGACGGATGGAGCCAAAGTAATCCCTATATCATGTCGCATCTGCAACACGTTGCAGGCGACATAAAAAGAACATCCTACCTACAGGGATAAAACTAACTTAAGGGCATAGCAACCCAAAAACAATAATAATAGACGGAAGAAATTTGAAGTCACCATCCTCATTCAGAATGAAAAGATCTACAAAAGTCTCCATTTAAGATTTTATTTGCACGAAACGTTCATATAAGCATACTAGACCAGGTGAGCGATTCAGTCTCCTGGGAGCCTAAAGTTAAATTGATCCGATGATACCTGCTGCTGTTGCTAAAATAGAGCAGGAGGGTTAAATAACAGGTTTCTTGCAAAAAGCTCAAAACGGCCATAGAACTATATCAAAATTCTTGCAAGGGTAAAAAAATAACGAACTTGTGAAGAATCAATCTCAAATATTCATAGCAAAAGACAAATCAAGAGCACTCGCCGGATATATGAATGATCAAAATAGTCCTGACTTGGTAGAGGCGTTCAAATTTGAAACGTTTATGGCGCCAAACCTCCCTGTTCAATTACATTCATATGATCCGGTAGTAACAAAAACACAACATGGTTGTAAATATTAAAACGAAAGAATATGAAATGTGTGCCAGAAAGACACGATTCACATATAGACATCATATTATTTAAAAAAGATCAGAATGAATTTCACTGCGTTTAGCGCTTTTCTGGATAAACCTTCATCAGACAAGCTAGGGACCGAAAAACTGGAAGACCGGTAACACATACACAGTAGAACATGACATATTGCTGAATGTTAAAAAAAGTCATTATGCATTCCAATGGATGGAGTCGTACTAGTATATGAGGCCCCGTAATGGCCGAGTTGATGTTAACTCCAATGTGTCCTCAGTGCGAGCACTTGACTGCAGTGTTCCACAGGGAAGTTGCAAGCCTCGGGCCGTGGCTTTACCTAACCTTTGCAGAAACAATTTTTGACAAAGTCCCTCCCTCCATTCAGTGTATGGTTTTGCAGACGATCACACGGCAAACAGACGAGAATTGAACCATCGGTAACAGAGGAACACGTGCCGTTACAGAACGTCAGGACTGTGCAGTGACCATCAATAAATGAATGAACCATAACAAAATAAAATTGAACAATGCAAAATCACTGTTCATTCTGTTTGAAAGTAAGAAACAACTTGAAATAAACATTTGTGAAAACCAAATTAAATCTGAAAACTGTAGTAGGTATCTTAATGTATTATAGGTGAATCTTTGAATTTTAAAGAGCGCATAAAAAGAAAACGTAAAACTCCTGTCAAAAGAAGCCACTGAAAACCTAGTACTTTCTTTGGTTATATCTCACTTAGATTACTGTAATATAATATTGTATGGTATTTCACAAACTGAATTGTCAAAACTTGAAATAATTCAGAAAATGTGTGCTAAACTTGTATTGTGTCTTTCTATGTATGACAGTTCTAAACAAGCTCTGTTTGAATTGCATTGGCTTCCAATTAAGGCACGTATTATTTTGAAATCTTAACTTATATGTAGAATTGTTCTGTTGGTAATGTACTATTGCATTTAATTGAACTTTTGTCCGTCGTCGTCCGTCGTTCATTAACAATTTCAAAAATCTTCTCCTCTGAAACCACTGAACCAATTTGACTCAACATTGCAGGAATGATTTATGAAATGTTGACAAAAAAAGATTTTAATATGAAATGATTCGATTAAAACATGGCCGCTGTTACTAAAAATAGAACATAGGGTAAAATCACTTAAAATGGCTTATAACTCAGCAACAATAACAGATAGAAAAAAAATTGAGGATTTTAGGCTCTTCAGAATCAAAAGCTCTACGATAGTCTCCATTGGGTCGGAGTTGTCAGATGACCCCTTATAGGCATTATGGCCCTTTTAAGGTAAAGAATAGCGTTTTTCATGTTTTTGCCCTATAGAATGAAAACTACTGCAGATAGAGAAAAGCTGTTGCTTGCTTAAATGTTCAGCTCATTAAGCTCTACAAAAATCTCCATTGGGTCGAAGTTGTCAGATGACCACTTATAGGGGTCATGGTCCTTAACAGGTCAAAAATAGCGTTTCTTCATTTTTTTTGTCCTATAGATTGAAAACTAATGCAGATAAAAAAAAGATGTTGCTTGCTTATACATGCATCTCTTTACTAGAGCTTCACAAACGTCTCCATTGAGTATCAGTTGTCAGATGAATCCTTAAAGAAAAGACCCTTATGGCTCAAGGACCAGTTACCAATTCAGGCTCCTGGGGGCCTCTTGTTTCTCGAAGACTAACCCAGACATACACGATAAATCCGAGGCTTGTGCTACTTGTATCACATTTGGATTTCAAGTGATTTTTCATAGCGATAGGCTGGTACCCCGTTTTTATCCTTATCTGAACAGAATGGAACCGTAAACGATGGAGAAAAGGTTTTGTTTGCCTTCATGTTCATGTAATAGAGCTTTACAAAATTGTCCAAGAATTAAAATTGTCAGATGACCACGTTATAAGTGTTATAGTCCCCTTGAAGCCTTATACATTGAAAGGATAAAAGATAATGAAAATTATGGTTTTGATTTCTTAAATTTCCAGTTAATTAAGCTTTACAGTGGTTCCAGGCTGTTGGCAATGGGAAATATTGATACATTGAGTACGTTGTTATAGCCAGTTGGGAGCCTCATGTTTATAATGTGGATTTCATATCTCTGGGGTCAAAGTACTTTTAAAGCGAAATATATTACCGCAATGACCAAACAGCTCATTAAAATTAATTGCAGTTGCAGTTTTTATTTGTGATATGGTCTCGTGCTCATTTTGCTCCATATCCTTTCATAATTTTTAGCCTTCTAGAATATGAACCAACGAATATAAGGAAAAGGTTTTGCATACTTAAATGTTTTGGTAATTGAGCACTACAAAAGTGTCCATTTGGGTGAAATTGTCAGATGGCCCCTTAATTTCCAAAACAAAAAGTGGATTGTACTTGATAGGCGGTGTGCTACGATAGAAAATAGTGACAAGCAGTTGCTTGTTTAAAAGCCCATTTAATGCGCACTACAAAGGTTCAAGATGGATGCTGGCAATGGAAAATATTGATACATTGAGTCCTTGAAGCCAGGTGAGCGATCCAGGCTCCTGGAAATCTGTTTTATGTCGCTTACAACGTGTTTCAAAGCGAAATATAGGAGACACTGTGTCATAATCCGTAGCTTTGCGTCCTTCATCATGCCTCAACACAAAAACTTCCGTCACAGTTTTCTCAGCAACTACATTAAAAAACCTCTTGATATTTGTCATGCATTTTTGTCCTATTGTACTATTAGGTATAAAGCGATTTTATGCCCCCAAAAAGGCCTACTTCCTGTTTGCCGAGAACTTGATTTTTTTCACATGTAGTGAAATTATAAAGAATTTTCATCGAAGTCTTTATTAAGAAGAAAAAATATGGAATATATGCCAGAGAGACACGATCCCATATACACTTTATACAAGATATTGTAAAAAAAGATCAAAAGGATCTACAGTTATTTAGCATGTATCGCTGTTTTATTGTACCATTAGGTGTAAAGCGATTTTATGCCCCAAAAAGTCCTACTTCCTGTTTAACTCGCCACCGGGAGATCATAAGTCGCCAGGGCGAGAGAATTAACTCGCCGGGGTGAAATAGTAACCCGCCGTGGCGAGATAATAAGTCACCGAGGCGAGGTAACAAGTCGCCGCGGCGAGATATTTACTCGCCTAGGCGAGATGATGTGTCGCAGATGCGAGATAGTAAGTCGCCGGGGCGAGAAAGTATCTTGCTGGGGCGAGATAGTAACTTGCCGGGGCGAGAAAATAAGTCGCCGAGGCGAGATAATAAGTCGCCGAGGCGAGATAGTAAGTTGCCGATGCGAGTTTTTTGTATGCGTGTCCCTAATAAGTTTCCGGAGTTGTGCATGAAGGGACTCATTTCTTTTTAATTCTAACGTAAAAAGGAACTGCTTACTCTTCCGGAGCACCTGAGTTCACTCTTGTTTCGACTGGAGTTCGGATTGTTGATTGATATTCAGTATTTTGTGGGTCCATGTTTTACATGTTGTCTGTTTTTGTCCCGTTCTTGTTGGTGTTTACTGGTTTTGTCTCTGCCCTTTCGGACTTTTGACATTTGGATACCCAATTGATACCTCTGCTTCATTTTGTCCTAATAGGTTGAAAAGTTCCAGTCAATCGTGAAACTATCAATCAGTGTTCTGTGACTTATCAGGCCATACTACAATCCTGGGTATTTTTTCATAAGTGTGCTTTCCTTTAAAAGTATTACGTTTTCCTACGATGAACTTTCCAGCTTTTGGAAATAAAAAATCGTTTGCTTATCAACGAACTCGTGTTCTGACACTGCATTTTATTCTGCAAACTGAAAATGATTGATCTATAAGCGCAAAGAGTAAAATTTTTGAAATGCATGTTATATACATTATGTAATTCAGTTTTTTAGCTTTGCTTTCATTTGTTATTGACCGTTATGAACGCGGCGAGTGTTTTGCAACAAGAACGAACTACGTACTTATCCTTCCGGAACATCTGAGTTCATTCTCGTTAAGATTTGAGTTCGCGAAAAGCCGTTGCTGATTGCTTCTCTGGTTTTTTTTTTGTTTAGTTTTAACTGATTGTGTATTCGCCTTTTGGGACTATTTACATGTCCCATTGATACTTCGCTGCCGCTATTATTCTGCTATCATGTTCGGTTTGTCGTTGTATTTAACTGGACTACTCTTTATTTCTTTCTAGCCTGCAATTTGTTGTACATTGTATACAGTTTGACCATTCTACAGTTTCTTCCAATTGATGATCAAGTTATTGATGATTTTATTGAAACAAAAAGGTTTTGACGTGAGGAAAAGTGTATGATACCGGTGTGTCACCCCTTTTACAACGAAAAATAGCATAACATGTTCTTTTTTTAAATCTTGATTTTCCTATTCTTGAATGATTTGAGTTAAGAAATATGATCATCAGCATCTCATAAAATGTTTCTATCAAGTTTGGTTTAAGGTTTAGATCAGATGTGATCTGAAATTATTGTTCATTTTTGCCGGACAATTGAAGCCGTTGGAAGAGGAATTATCATCCGCATAGGTTAAACATAGTCATAATTTGACCTCTTAATCGTTTTTTTTGTTTTGTTTAACTGTTACGTGTATGTCTATGCTCTTCATATGAAAATGGTATTTGGCAACATCAACCTTTTGGCTAAAGGTCCTAGCCTCTGATCGGTCAAATAATAAAGGTTATAACATAACTATCGAGCTGTGGTGTTCAATCTCAAATGCCCAAGAAGAAAAGACGAAAACAAACAGAGACACATCAGAGAACTTAAAGATCACGATGGCCCTGACTTAGTACACAGGCATTTCCAGAAAAATGGTTGGTTTAACCAGGTTTTATGATATCAAGCCTTTCTCTTCCGTTGCGACCCGAGCGTACAGTAGTAACAGAAAACACAACACGGTTAAACGTTGTGAGACACACAAGAAATAGAGATCGTAAGGTGATCATCTCAGAAAAACAAACAACCAAAACTAATAAACAATCACGATCCATTTCATCTGACAATTTTTTGTCCGTAATGGCTGATATCGAGGAAAAACTTTGTAAAGACTGTATCAGACGTATATCTAGTTAAAGGCGGTCAAGGAGACAACGGTGTTGGGTAAAAAGACATAAAATGACATATGTTCACCATATGCAGATGATGTAATGGTTACTTAAGTAATAGACGTATAAAGAGACGCAACTAGCAAACTTGGGTGACAATTTTGTGACATTTAGATTTTAAACATGTTTGTCTGTTTCAAATGCATATGCATGTAAATTAGTTTACTTTATGTTTGCCACTGTGACAATAACCGTGTCGGGGGCATACCGTTTTACTTATGCACGTTTGTCCGTACGAAAATTTCTGTCAAGCATTTTTTGGAAACCATACATGAGAACTACTCATATTTGAAATTTGGGTGGTTAAGTATGACAAACAGTATTTTCTTAGAAATTTTAAGATCTGTCGGATTTCTACGCCCTATTTATCGGCCGACCGATATGTGAATTGAATAAAATAAATTGCCTCAGGTTTTGTTTTCACAAACTGTGCAAGAAAATGTTTAAAAATTTGACAGGCTCTTCAGTATACTGAATTGTATGTACTAAGCGATTTCTGGAACTGTGCGACTTCAATTTCCCGTTTGGTACTCGCGTGCTGAGCCGATATGAAAATTGGTATACAAATTCCCGTTAAAATTTTCCAAGACCCCGCACATGAGAATGATTTAAAATTTGGTTTTGAAGTTCAGTATAACAAACTATAGGTATTTAAAGGTATTTTTAGAGACCTTTTGGTTGTTTCTGACTTCTAACTCATGTTTGACGCTGAACTTAGTATACCCCGCTTCCCTATGAAACGTAGATTTAAAAAAAATCAACAGTAAATCTTAAATAAATTACTTTACAACAAACATAGAAAAGAATTATTAATAATGTTTGTAAACAAGTTAAAATTCATAGGAGGATTAATTATGCGAATATTATAAAAAAAAAACATCAGCATTAACGCATAAACAAGTTTTAGCTTTTCAAAAAGCTGGGGAAGCTTCGCTGTAGCGGCATTTAAAGGAAAGGAAAGTGTATATCTGTTTTTATTAAAAAATTACAAGTCACTGGTCTACCAGAACTTTATAGAATGTATCAGGAATATGCCTATAATTACAAGAAGCAGAAGGATAACGAACAAAAAATGCTAGATATAGAAGAAATCCATACTTAGCAAATGACATATAGTTGCCGAAAACTGCAAGACGAGGGATATTGAAAAAGTCACTCTAATTTGTCGCTATATTTGCAAATATTGCAAGTGAATTTTAAAATAAACTGAACGTGCACAAGTATTGGTAACTCGCCCATAGTTGCAATTTAAAGCCCATTTGTCGTTTATTGGTATGCTGGAATAGCCCCTGCCAGAAAAAGACCTATAAGAAAATATCCAAGAACATGGCTAAAAAGTTTAGACTCGTGAGTCAAATGAAGATAAATTGGTGTAAAATGTATGTGTGCTTAAAGAACAAATTAAGTTAATAACCATTAAACTACTATTGTTCTCAATATTATTAAAACAGACATGATATGAAAGCTCGAGTATGAAAGTTCAAATGTACTAGTATGTAAGTGATTTCATATATAGCCTAACTTTACAGCATACATAAGGATGTTTTTAGTCGTGACTATAGGCTATAAGCCTCTACAGTGATTATTAAAGACTCACCGTGTGCCATGGGTCGTCCAGGCAACCAGTGTTGGCTGTTCCAGGTACATACGCCCTGGAGACAGTCCCGTCTTCCATCGCGAGGAGGTATTGGTCGGAATTCTGGAAGACAACTTTTCAGCACGGTGCATTATGATTTTATTATCCCAAAGTGTTGCCAAACAAAACAGCTTGTAGTTGGATAAAAATACACAGCAAGAGAAACATAAAAATAATCTGGATAAATCTTATAAATCTTATAAAATCATAGGATAAATCTGTTGATTACAACAAAATTTATGTAATATATTCTTGCTCAACGATCAATAAAATCACGTGATCAAACTATTTTAGTGGATTTGTCGAGGTCACCCGGTCAAAGCAATTTTAATCAACGGTAAACATTAAATTGTACCGTGTCCAGTTCTGCAGTACACAAAATAGCCTAATCATGATCAAATCGTCTCTTCTCCGTAACTGATTCACGATTATAGTTGTTGGTTAAGCCAATGAAACATTCTGTTACTTTTGCAAACTTGTTAAACAGCCAATCAACGCGTTCATAAGTGATTGATTATTTCAAGATGGCGTGAATATCCTATGAAATTAATAGCTTCGCACCTTGATGCGAAGCAACAAATTTAAATTTGAGTATCAGTCCACCTAAATATGTCGGCCAAAGTTTGTCATAAGTCAAAAATTATCTTTATAAGGTAGCAACTATTTGATTTTAATGGGGGAGGGTGGGCTTTGGATATTTTCTTCCTGCCTTTTTATTTTCGAAAAAAAACTAGCCTATTTTTTATGTGCGGTAGCACCCGCATGTTTTGTTTTATTTTCAATCTTTTATATTTTTTTTTAGCAAAAAATACCATCCTGTCTTTTTTAATTCAAAGCACTGTCCTGCCATTTTATTTCTGGATGTTTGCCATCCTGCCTTTTTATTTCAAAGTTCACCATAGCGCCCTCCCTTTTAACAATCAAATGATCGCCCCCTAACCAGCCAAAGATTATTCTTTCTGGGAAGTTATATTTTCATATACTGTGTTCATATGTTAGAATAAAATCAAATATGAAATCTTGTTGACATTTGGTTTTGTAACCAAATAAATTAATCTAAGCTAAAGAGACTGAATAACAAAAATGATGTTCTACTCTCTACCTGACTTCTAATTAGAATACTACTTAAACTTTAAAAGTTCAAAGATTATAAATCAAATTAAAAAGCATATTTTTAACATATATCTCCATCGATGACACATGACATACATATAATACTTTCATGTCCTAAGTGCGTCCTAACCAAAGTCGTCGTATTTTATGCTATTTGTTTTTATGTCAAGAAGGGGGTCTTTTATCGACACTTTAGGATTTGGCTTGAATCATATGTAGTTTATTTTCAATCTAAGGCCACTTGCAAAACAGTGAGCAGCGACCGCTGGTCACATTGAAGGCTACTGGTTGTTGTTCGTTGCTGATGTTTTAAATCGTTGTCAATGTTGAAGCTGTGTCGCGTACACTTGTTCCACATCTCATTATCTTTTATGGATGTGCGGTGAACAATGGATAGATAATTTCGCCTCTTTAATCTATTTATAAATGTATATGCATGTATTTTGTCGATAGCCTAATTCATTGGTGGTGACAAAGTTTAATTCGGTTTTATATTCCTTTTGATATATTATATTCTATTGTTGTCTCTCACCCAAAGTTTTGTTGTCTTTTACTATTCATAGTTATGCGTGAAATGTAAAAGTATTAGAATAAGGCTATGATTTTTTTATACTGCGCTTTTCCATATTGACCAGTTTGTTCGCAATGACCTGTGTGCCTTTCGTAAAGTATTCTTTAATAGCAACTTCGTTCTGTTATTCCGGTATCTCGCTTATAATCTGAAAATAAGTTTTCAGTATTAAAAAAAAATATTAGTCTTGCTTGTGCTTTAATATAATCGGCTACCCTACAAACTCTTCACAAAGTTTTGTGAACATTTTAACAGGTGTTTCTTTGTCGTGTTAACGTTATATACCCTCTTAAAAAAGAAACACAACATACAAAAAAAAATTGAAATTACATCACATAAAGAAGTCGTGCTTTCTATCATCAGTTGTTGCAATATCAATAAGAATTTTGACTAAGTTTTTCTTTAGTTGCTAAAATTTTGTTAAACTATTAGCAATTCGAGGGCACATGCCATTAAGAATTGTGTCAATCAGTTTGTTTGCAAGACAGCACTCAAACTGCTATCCTCTGTTTCAAAAGAACGTTGCATGCAAGATTTCTTATTATCAGATTTCAATCACAAACATCACTCATTTTCCCTTTTAAAATGTACAATTATAACGTAAAAATGCCGTTTTTGTGTTCTGAGACCTACCAGTTTGGCACCGTTTCCATAGAATAAAATTTTATTGTAATATTTTGAAAAATATAATATTTTAGAGAAGAATTATTTCTTAAGCCGAATATTTAGATTAAAACCATTTATCATATTAGGCATTAAATGAGATTTTCCTATGTCCAATGAACGTCGGTATAAATATGTACCTCTTATTTTAGACATTCCGTATAATATTTAAAATACAATAAACGATTAATGTTCTGTAATAGATCCTCTGGTAGCAATATTGACTGACCGATTTACCCTGTCTAGACGAAAAAAAACCGCGAAAATCAGATAGCTATATGACTCTATAAGGCTCTGCCTAAAAATGATCGGAAAGGGATTTTATTAAGTAGGTGTGTGCTTTATTTTATGGATCTTCGATTGCGCAGTTAGGCTTGGCGCATGCACAAATCCAATTTATTCAGATGATAACCGATTTTCTTTCAGATTAGAATTTTCAGAAGTTCTTTAAAAAGCATCGATGTCTCGTGTTATACGTTTGTTATGTTATTGGTAAGGCGTCTGAAGTACCCATTTGACTCTTTATGCACTTTTTAAAAATCCCTGAACTTTTTTTTCACACTGTTTGTAATTAATTGGAATGTTTTCAAGATTTTCTTGTACAAAAATGGTATTTCAGACCAAGACAATGTTTTGGGACTGATTTCTTCCCTCGAAATAAATTAAAGGGGAATTCCCTTGTTCAAAACTCTTCCAACTGAAATGCCGTGTACGGGCGAATTTCACACCTAGTATTGAGCCTGCTGTTAACCACTAAAAGAGGCATTATCGTTTTGATAATTGTTGTAACAGAAAACGATTAACACATGGTTTTTGAACCAAAAAGCTACTGTTTCAAGCATTGGTCACCAGAATTACTGGATGTTAACTTAGGCCTTCACTTTCAATATATTTTTTTTAAATTAGATAAGGGCAATCGCTATAGTGCACCCGACATTATTAAACACTTAAGGTATAGGAGCAGAGTCTTCAATGTGTGTGAATATGAGAGCCAGAAGATCGTGCTCAGCGTTCTTTTTAAAAACCAGAAAGAGCACGAGTTAAGTAGTGACGCAAGCATTTAGTCTATATTACTACTATTGGCGCTACGTATCCGTCAGTTAGAACATGCGAGTTTTGCTTATGCCACACGTTATATTATTCTTCAATGCCCATACCAAATGTCACACTCGTACGACAATAACGATAAAGTACCCTCCTCGTTCTTGTAACATTGTATGAGATTACTGACGAGTGCTAGTGTAAATAGAACCAAGAAATTATTAGTATGAAAGAAAGGAATATTACAAATGAACCTATGGCTACAACTAATTGTTATATAAGATTATATGAGTAAACATTTGTTTTAACAGGAGACGACGACCGCCTCATAATTTATCTGGCGACCGCCACTTAGGCTATGGCGGCGGCCACTTTATTTATCTGGTGGTCACCTTATATTATACATGTAACACAATCGCCACTTAAGTAAATGGCCGTCACCACTTGTTATGTCCCAACATCCACTTTATTTATTTTGCGGCTGCTATATAATAGGTACCGGCCGCCAGATGCATTTAGAGGCAGCTACCATAAATATTAAGTGGCGGCCGATAAAATAATTAGTGACGACCGTAATATTAGTTTTGGTGGCCGCAACATAATAAGTAACGACCGCAATATATTAAAGTGGCGGCCGCAAAAAAAAAAAAAAATTTAATAAGCGGTTGAATCTTGTTAAAACAAATATTTTAGTCTTGCTTGGCACTACATGTAAAAGGCTTCCATCAGATTAACTATTTAGGACAAAATACAACATGCCTGATTATTTGGACTTTTACACACAAAAAACCCGTTATGTTCGCTTACAATATAAAAATCATACAAAAGTCAAGGTATAGTGAGGTATGTCGTCCTGTTTTTTCCTCTTTTCTTCTTGGATATTAGGATTGCTCATCCCAGTTCGGTAATTTTTGTTATTTCCTTTTTTAAAAGGTAAAATTAGCGTTTTTTTCATGACATTGGTCAGTTACTTGAGCTCTTAAAAAATCTATAAATATATATTAGGCACAAAAATAAACGATACCAAAATTATTAAACTGATCTTAAGGCTGACTTCTTAAAGAAGTAACTTTACGCGGTTTTAAATAAAAACTATCAGTTTTATCATTTTAAGTTACAAAATTTAACAGTTTAAAAGTGAAAAAAAAACAATCATATGATCTTTAAATAGCGTGATGAAAGAGCGATAGTGTGCTACTTTCAGAGTTTGGCTTGCTTGTGGGCCATTTTTGCAAAAGCACTTTCCTGGCGCTTCGATTGCTTTTTTCAAGTCCAATTCATAAATGGCGTCAGTTCAGCATTAGATATGCAATAAATGAACCAGTTTCGAGCACAGATATGATTTTCTTGTATTTGACGTTTCGACGTTTTTTGTCCTCGACGTGTACTGGGATGATGTGTGTCAAAAGTGTAATATCAGGTTTGAAAAACAAACTGAGATTAAAATGCAAAGAAACCTGTAAAATTTAATTTATCATTTTGCTCTGTTTTGACGTTGACGTTGTTTTCGATTTTCAGATTTTCCAGTTTCAGTTTTGATCGCCTTTTGGTTGTCTTATATTGTAAAAAATGAAACATTTCATAATCAAGGTTAAAATTCTAACATTTCTTTCAAGATAATTTTCACTTTTTATTGTTAAAATTGACGTTATTTGACGGCATTGAAAAATGCTGTTCACTTCAACTGAAGAATAAATTTTTCATTCTATTCATATAACAAATTGCAGTCAAACAGTTTCGTGGAACTATGTTAAAATTAAAAAGCCTTGGTATCGTTTCTTTTGTGGCTTGTATATATGGCCCCTTATTGAAGTTATGGGCATTAAAGGGCAGATTTTATCTTGAAACTTGAAAACTGTACAAAACACAAAATATCAATCAAAGCTGTTAAAAAACGGTATATTTGGTTTCGCTATATACTTGTATGCATATTTCAAGAAAAACTTTTAATCAGCATTTAAAGCAAAACATTAGAAGGTCGAAAACCAACAAAAGAAACGAAAGAAAAACAATCGTTTCCAAAAAGCAAAAAGATAGAAGAAGCGATTACTTAGTACATAAATTTTCATCTAAAACTGATTATCGTTGTCAAGTATTTATCTCTTAAAAAAAACACAGAGAAGATTTTCAATCTTTGTCTGATGTCCTGTCCTTTTTGAAAAAAAAACCAACCAAAGATCATCTGAAGCTAACAAAAATCAAATATCTAACGAGAACATAGTTTAGATACACGTTATTTTTTTTCTGTTTATGATTTTGCATCAAGGCGTTCAAAATTGTGCTTCGGAGACCTGAATTTTGTTTACTTTATAACTTTAAGAAGAATGTAAAGGAAAATTAAAAACAAAAAGGAATATGGGCCATTTTTCTATTCAAAATAAGAAAAAAAGAAAAAAAATTCAAAATAAAAATTTTTGAAAAATAAAATTGAAAAGGAATATGAATAACGAAAAGGAAAATGGGCCATTTCCCTATTCAAAATCGAAAAGGAAAATGAAAAACGAAAAGGAAAATAAATAACGAAAAGGAAAATGAGTCATTTTCCTATTCAAAATCGAAAAGGAAAATGAAAAACGAAAAGGAAAATGGGTCATTTTCCTATTCAAAATCGAAAAGGAAAATGAAAAAACGAAAAGGAAAATGGGTCATTTTCCTATTCAAAATCGAAAAAAAAAAAAATTTCGAAAAAAAAAAATTTTGAAAAAAAAAATTTGAAAAGGAAAATGAATAACGAAAAGGAAAATGGGTCATTTTCCTATTCAAAATCGAAAAGGAAAATGAAAAACGAAAAGGAAAATGAATAACGAAAAGGAAAATGAGTCATTTTCCTATTCAAAATCGAAAAGGAAAATGAAAAACGAAAAGGAAAATGGGTCATTTTCCTATTCAAAATCGAAAAGGAAAATGAAAAACGAAAAGGAAAATGAATAACGAAAAGGAAAATGAGTCATTTTCCTATTCAAAATCGAAAAGGAAAATGGGTCATTTTCCTATTCAAAATCGAAAAAAAAAAAAAATTTCGAAAAAAAAAATTTTTGAAAAAAAAAATTTGAAAAGGAAAATGAATAACGAAAAGGAAAATGGGTCATTTTCCTATTCAAAATCGAAAAGGAAAATGAAAAACGAAAAGGAAAATGAATAACGAAAAGGAAAATGAGTCATTTTCCTATTCAAAATCGAAAAGGAAAATGGGTTATTTTCCTATTCAAAATCGAAAAAAATAAAATTTCGAAAAAAAAAAATTTTGAAAAAAAAAAATTTGAAAAGGAAAATGAATAACGAAAAGGAAAATGGGTCATTTTCCTATTCAAAATCGAAAAGGAAAATGAAAAACGAAAAGGAAAATGAATAACGAAAAGGAAAATGAGTCATTTTCCTATTCAAAATCGAAAAGGAAAATGAAAAACGAAAAGGAAAATGGGTCATTTTCCTATTCAAAATCGAAAAAAAAAAAATTTCGAAAAAAAAAATTTTTGGAAAAAAAAATTTGAAAAGGAAAATGAATAACGAAAAGGAAAATGGGTCATTTTCCTATTCAAAATCGAAAAGGAAAATGAAAAACGAAAAGGAAAATGAATAACGAAAAGGAAAATGAGTCATTTTCCTATTCAAAATCGAAAAAGAAAATGAAAAACGAAAAGGAAAATGGGTCATTTTCCTATTCAAAATCGAAAAGGAAAATGAAAAACGAAAAGGAAAATGAATAACGAAAAGGAAAATGAGTCATTTTCCTATTCAAAATCGAAAAGGAAAATGGGTCATTTTCCTATTCAAAATCGAAAAAAAAAAAATTTCGAAAAAAAACATTTTTGAAAAAAAAAATTTGAAAAGGAAAATGAATAACGAAAAGGAAAATTTGTCATTTTCCTATTCAAAATCGAAAAGGAAAATGAAAAACGAAAAGGAAAATGAATAACGAAAAGGAAAATGAGTCATTTTCCTATTCAAAATCGAAAAGAAAATGAAAAACGAAAAGGAAAATGTGTCATTTTCCTATTCAAAATCGAAAAAAAAAAAAAAAATTCGAAAAAAAAAAATTTTGAAAAAAAAAATTTGAAAAGGAAAATGAATAACGAAAAGGAAAATGGGTCATTTTCCTATTCAAAATCGAAAAGGAAAATGAAAAACGAAAAGGAAAATGAATAACGAAAAGGAAAATGAGTCATTTTCCTATTCAAAATCGAAAAGGAAAATGAAAAAACGAAAAGGAAAATGGGTCATTTTCCTATTCAAAATCGAAAAAAAAAAAAATTTCGAAAAAAAAAAATTTTGAAAAAAAAAATTTGAAAAGGAAAATGAATAACGAAAAGGAAAATGGGTCATTTTCCTATTCAAAATCGAAAAGGAAAATGAAAAACGAAAAGGAAAATGAATAACGAAAAGGAAAATGAGTCATTTTCCTATTCAAAATCGAAAAGGAAAATGAAAAACGAAAAGGAAAATGGGTCATTTTCCTATTCAAAATCGAAAAGGAAAATGAAAAACGAAAAGGAAAATGAATAACGAAAAGGAAAATGAGTCATTTTCCTATTCAAAATCGAAAAGGAAAATGGGTCATTTTCCTATTCAAAATCGAAAAAAAAAAAAAATTTCGAAAAAAAAAATTTTTGAAAAAAAAAATTTGAAAAGGAAAATGAATAACGAAAAGGAAAATGGGTCATTTTCCTATTCAAAATCGAAAAGGAAAATGAAAAACGAAAAGGAAAATGAATAACGAAAAGGAAAATGAGTCATTTTCCTATTCAAAATCGAAAAGGAAAATGAAAAACGAAAAGGAAAATGGGTCATTTTCCTATTCAAAATCGAAAAAAAAAAAAATCGAAAAAAAAAAATTTTGAAAAAAAAAATTTGAAAAGGAAAATGAATAACGAAAAGGAAAATGGGTCATTTTCCTATTCAAAATCGAAAAGGAAAATGAAAAACGAAAAGGAAAATGAATAACGAAAAGGAAAATGAGTCATTTTCCTATTCAAAATCGAAAAGAAAATGAAAAACGAAAAGGAAAATGGGTCATTTTCCTATTCAAAATCGAAAAAAAAAAAAAAATTCGAAAAAAAAAAATTTTGAAAAAAAAAATTTGAAAAGGAAAATGAATAACGAAAAGGAAAATGGGTCATTTTCCTATTCAAAATCGAAAAGGAAAATGAAAAACGAAAAGGAAAATGAATAACGAAAAGGAAAATGAGTCATTTTCCTATTCAAAATCGAAAAGGAAAATGAAAAAACGAAAAGGAAAATGGGTCATTTTCCTATTCAAAATCGAAAAAAAAAAAAAAATTTCGAAAAAAAAAATTTTTGAAAAAAAAAATTTGAAAAGGAAAATGAATAACGAAAAGGAAAATGGGTCATTTTCCTATTCAAAATCGAAAAGGAAAATGAAAAACGAAAAGGAAAATGAATAACGAAAAGGAAAATGAGTCATTTTCCTATTCAAAATCGAAAAGGAAAATGAAAAACGAAAAGGAAAATGGGTCATTTTCCTATTCAAAATCGAAAAGGAAAATGAAAAACGAAAAGGAAAATGAATAACGAAAAGGAAAATGAGTCATTTTCCTATTCAAAATCGAAAAGGAAAATGGGTCATTTTCCTATTCAAAATCGAAAAAAAAAAAAATTTCGAAAAAAAAAATTTTTGAAAAAAAAAATTTGAAAAGGAAAATGAATAACGAAAAGGAAAATGGGTCATTTTCCTATTCAAAATCGAAAAGGAAAATGAAAAACGAAAAGGAAAATGAATAACGAAAAGGAAAATGAGTCATTTTCCTATTCAAAATCGAAAAGGAAAATGAAAAACGAAAAGGAAAATGGGTCATTTTCCTATTCAAAATCGAAAAAAAAAAAATCGAAAAAAAAAATTTTGAAAAAAAAAATTTGAAAAGGAAAATGAATAACGAATAGGAAAATGGGTCATTTTCCTATTCAAAATCGAAAAGGAAAATGAAAAACGAAAAGGAAAATGAATAACGAAAAGGAAAATGAGTCATTTTCCTATTCAAAATCGAAAAGGAAAATGAAAAAACGAAAAGGAAAATGGGTCATTTTCCTATTCAAAATCGAAAAAAAAAAAAAAAAAATTCGAAAAAAAAAATTTTGAAAAAAAAAAATTTGAAAAGGAAAATGAATAACGAAAAGGAAAATGGGTCATTTTCCTATTCAAAATCGAAAAGGAAAATGAAAAACGAAAAGGAAAATGAATAACGAAAAGGAAAATGAGTCATTTTCCTATTCAAAATCGAAAAGGAAAATGAAAAAACGAAAAGGAAAATGGGTCATTTTCCTATTCAAAATCGAAAAAAAAAAAAAAATTTCGAAAAAAAAAATTTTTGAAAAAAAAAATTTGAAAAGGAAAATGAATAACGAAAAGGAAAATGGGTCATTTTCCTATTCAAAATCGAAAAGGAAAATGAAAAACGAAAAGGAAAATGAAAAACGAAAAGGAAAATGAATAACGAAAAGGAAAATGAGTCATTTTCCTATTCAAAATCGAAAAGGAAAATGAAAAACGAAAAGGAAAATGGGTCATTTTCCTATTCAAAATCGAAAAGGAAAATGAATAACGAAAAGGAAAATGAGTCATTTTCCTATTCAAAATCGAAAAGGAAAATGGGTCATTTTCCTATTCAAAATCGAAAAAAAAAAAAAATTTTGAAAAAAAAATTTTTTGAAAAAAAAAATTTGAAAAGGAAAATGAATAACGAAAAGGAAAATGGGTCATTTTCCTATTCAAAATCGAAAAGGAAAATGAAAAACGAAAAGGAAAATGAATAACGAAAAGGAAAATGAGTCATTTTCCTATTCAAAATCGAAAAGGAAAATGAAAAACGAAAAGGAAAATGGGTCATTTTCCTATTCAAAATCGAAAAGGAAAATGAATAACGAAAAGGAAAATGAGTCATTTTCCTATTCAAAATCGAAAAGGAAAATGGGTCATTTTCCTATTCAAAATCGAAAAAAAAAAAAATTTTGAAAAAAAATTTTTTTGAAAAAAAAAATTTGAAAAGGAAAATGAATAACGAAAAGGAAAATGGGTCATTTTCCTATTCAAAATCGAAAAGGAAAATGAAAAACGAAAAGGAAAATGAATAACGAAAAGGAAAATGAGTCATTTTCCTATTCAAAATCGAAAAGGAAAATGAAAAACGAAAAGGAAAATGGGTCATTTTCCTATTCAAAATCGAAAAAAAAAAATTATCGAAAAAAAAATTTTTTGAAAAAAAAAATTTGAAAAACGAAAAACGAAAAACGAAAAGGAAAATCACTTGTGTTAGGTCTGAAATTTTATATTTTATCCATCAATATGTGTCATGCAGCTAAACTGATTTTTGTTTGGCTGTAATTGCATTATACAACAAGACAGGTTTTCAATGGAAGAGTGAAGCTTGACCTGTTGAGACTTCCATTTTGTTTCAAATGCCTGTATATATACCGATTTAGTCAGGACCTTTTCTGACTCATGACATTTGTAAACCTTTACATCTTTCAATTTCTTTGTATTGCCTTGTATTGGCCTTTCTTATTAGACATTTTTACACTGAAATGATGAGATGGAAATTTAAGTCAATGCATGGTGGCATCTTAACTGTTATGTACTTAATTTCTGTTAACAAGGAATCTGTGAGCTCCTGCTTACTCAGTATATACCCTGCTACCCCCAAAATGAACTATGTCGGTAAACAGGAAGTATCTATTACACAGACCTCATTTCGATACTCACAATAAAGGACCTCATACTTAACTCATATACCAAATTTCTAGTCACTGTAATATGTAGTTGATGGGAAAAATGTTAACAAAATTTTCAATAATTGTCTAAGTTGGTAAACAGGTAGTAGATATCCAACAGACCTAATTTTGGTACTTAGTTGTGATAAAGGACCTCATACTGAACTCTTATACCAAATTTCAAGTCACTGTGATATGTAGCTGCTGAGAAAAATAAGAATTATTTAGAAGATTTTAATTTAAATTGATAAGGAAAGAGAACACAATGTCAGACAGTTAGTACCAATGGAACTCTCATGTGATCATATGTAACAGTAAATTTGGTCCCGTAGTAAAATATGTCCGCTGGACAAATTTTCCTAGGAAAAAATGTCCTCCAATGTTTTCCAATTACAACTGTTCGCCAATTTTCCCTGGTTAAAACTGTCCAAACATTTTTTTTCTAGTAAAACATGTCCGCTGATTTTTTTCCTAGTAAGCACTGTCCGTCAATTTTTTCCTGGTAAAAACTGTCCAACAATTATTTTCCTAGTAAAAAATGTCCTCCAATGTTTTCCAATTACAACTGTCGGCCATTTTTTCCTAGTTAAAACTGTCCGACATTATCTGTTCCAGTAAACACTATTTGACAATTTTTTTCCTGGTAAAAATGTCTTATTTCCACATCTAAAACTTCTTTGCCATTTTTCCTAGTTAAAATGTTTTACCATTTTTTCAAAGTATAAAGAATGTTTAATAAAATAGGTATTTTTCAAAAAAAATTCTGATGATATTTTTCCCTATATAATAATGTCCGATTACAAATTGTCAATATCCTTCTTCTATATTGTTGATTATAGCTATTGAAAAATGACACAAAACCTTTTTGTAATGAAAAATATCATTGATTTTATAAGGTTAAAATGTCTGACATTGCCTTTAGTTAAGAATTTCCAAAAATTGCTCCTACTTGAAATGTTTGAATATTTACCCTTCTTTGTTTTCTTCAGTTCTATCCTTAATATTTTATATTTTTTCTATAATTATGTCCCTCAATTTTACTAATTCATATTATTCATTTCTTTTTTAGTAAGATATTGATCAAATTATTTTTTTACTAGAAAAATGTGTCCTATTACATCATTTTACTAGGAAAATATGTCCAGCAATTTTATAAATCTATAACATATATTCAGTCTTTAAAACAGCTTTTCCTATTTAAATTGGACAGATTTTTTTCTAAATTATGAAATGTGCCCAAGTATGAATTTTACTAGGAAAACATGTCCAGCAATTTAATTTGCTAAGCATTCTTTTAATTTTAAAAACACAATTTTGCTAGTTAAATATAACGGAATACATGATTTCACTAGGAAAATGTGTCCGAATACGTAATATTACTAGGAAAATATGTCCATGGACAAATTTCACTATAATGTAAGACACATTTTACTAGTAAAATATTGTACAATGGACAAAGTTTACCAGGAAAATGTGTCCACCCGGACAAATTTTACACGGACACATTTATCACTCACACATAGACTAACACGACTCCCATTCCTCAGAAGTTGGTTTGTCATAGTTTGTCTTTAAATTTTCGTCCAAATATCAGTTTTGATGTGCACCAATGGCAAGGCGATGTGTGTCTTGCAACAGGCAGGAACTACAAGCGCCATTCCGTTCAGTCTACTTGACGTCAGTTGCATTACCAATAGCAGTTTACTATGACATGTATGATGTATGTGTTTTTTTATGTTTTTTGTTTCTTATTGCATCAATTGATTTTGTCTTTGAATTGTTGGACATCCGATTGCACCATTCAAAGTCTTAATTGAGTTCATGGTTTTGAATAGCTCAGTAATTAATATCTAAATTGAATATACTTTCATATAATATAACGAGTGAAAACTCATTATTAGCATTAAAATTCAGAAAATTGCGAAGTAGATCTAAAAAAAAATTAAATATTTCTAAATTTTCAATTCCGGTTTCCATCTGCCTTTTATACGTTTTAGCAACACCCGACATTTAGTTATAAATAATTTTCTTTATACCGCAAAGAAAGCAAATGGTTTGGACATCAAATCATACCAACTTATTGATTTTCCTCTTCATGAATATACAATACAAAAATATGACTACTAGTCTATTCTTCAAACATTGTTCAATTCTCTTAATAATCTGAATTTATTGTTTGACTTTATCAATGTTTTATGTAGAACACCTCTGATGAAGGGGTGTAGATAATCATCAAGTTCGAGTCAGAGTTAGAGTTTGAGTTAAAGTTTGAGTTACAACTCGAGTTCGAGTTAAAGTTCAAGTTAGAGTTCAAGTTATTATTTGAGTTCGAGTAAAAATTTTCAGCTAACTCGAATTAGTGATTTTCCAGGCAATAATCAAGTTATGACTCGAGTTTGAGTTGGAGGTCCAGTTACAGACTGAGTTACAAAATGAGTTGTATATTATTTTTTTTTGCACACTTTCTTTATCAATTTTTTGCAACTCCGCTGCATGTAAAAAGCAATTTATTTTGAGATACAAACTTAGTAAGGTACTGATTAATATTAATAATGCAGTTAAAGATAAAAACCCCACTACAATGGAAAAATATTTACATAGATGTTTATTTTTCTTCTTAAACAAATTCAGACATCTATTGAAATGCTTAATTATTATTCTGATGCAAAAATTCTAACATGGTGTTATGTTAGGGGGCAACCATTTGATTTTTTTTGGGGGGAGGGGCTATGATGAATTTGAAATAAAAGGAAAAGAAGAAGATTATGTTAACTTTAAAAATAAAAATAAAAAATCTTCTTAGCGATATCTGACTGAACTGGAAAGGGGGAGGCACATTACAACTCATCAAAATAAAGCTGTGTACCAAATTTTAAATCAATTCCTTCATGTCCTTCAGCAGATACCGTGAAATCTTTTACAACAAATTGTCCTATTTTTGACCCTTAAATTGTCTAATTTCACTAAGAAAACAGAGAGTAAATGCGCGACTGTCCTGAAAAGGGGGGGCACGCTACATCTCAAGGACAGACAGGACGGACAGACAGACGGACAAGGTGATTGCAATATAGCCCCATCTCTTACTAGTGGGGGTAAACTATTTTACTATTTTCTAAGACAAAAGACTGGGACTCTGCCGTGTTGGTCCAGTACCAGAGAGTTTTTATTATACCCCGCTTGTAAATTGGCTTCTTGTCCACAGTCTTTGTGACATAACGTAAATATGTGTACATTTATTGGTTTTTTAATCATATCTACACATATATTTATAAATAAGTATATTGCAAGGCGACAACCTAAAACAGTTTAAAAGAGGCAGAGGTACCAATGGGGTAAAAGAGGCAGAGGTACCAATGGGGTAGATAATCAGATCTAGAATGTCAAAAGTCTGAAAGGGCAGAGACAAAACCAGTAAACACCAACAAGTGTTATGTTTGACAACATTCATGTATTAGCCCTAATGTAAATATCCAACTCAAACTCTAACTCAATCTGTTACTCTAACTCTAACTCGAACTCGAGTATCCTGGTTTTGCCGGTTCTCAATAACTTATGATATTTTGATTCTATACTTTTTTTCTTAATATGATTTTTATGAAATACGACTTGTGCTTGTTTATACACTTTCCCTTTAAACTTCTGCCAATTTGTTAAAAAATCGATTCAAAGGTTACCCAGAAAATGTTGATTATTTTGATGACCTTAATTATGACTTTATGTGTACTTCGTCACCTGTTCTCGATAGGTTGGGAACAGGCCTGGGGTCAATAACAATACAATGTAATGCATTACATTACAATTACTTTACAAATTTTGTCATTTATAACATTACATTACCATTACCTTTTTTCTTTGCTGTAATGCATTACATTACCATTACTTTGCTTGTGTAATGCATTGCATTACACATTACATTTTTATCAAATATCTATAGGTAAATCTTTTTGTACTTCTAATAAGTCATCTGCAGAAAACACTATTTTTTTGTTCTGCATACAATAAAGTTTGAAATTTTAAACATCTAACATGTAAAGGTATTTACATAAAACTGAATCAGTGAAAAATTCGAAAAAGTTCAGCAGAGATATATGGATTTGAAATTACAAAGAATATTTATTGAAAATCCAGTTCATACTACCAGTGGTACAAATGATCAACATCTGTAAACTAACAGAAATGGGCCTAACTTATTTGAGTTACTGTAGTATTGTCACAAATCCATATATTGAAAAAAAAACTTTAATTATCATTATTGAAATAATAACTATAGTTTTGGTGGGGTTTTATTATTTCAATTTTGAAATCTTCTTGAATAAATCAGAAAATAGAGTTTTCTGCAAGTTCACTATAGACAGGCATGTCATTTCTGTTTTTACAATTAATTATATTTAAAGATTAAATCCTTTGGTCTTTTGTCCTTTCATAAAATTTGACCCCAATTAGTGAATATATCTAATTGTTATAAAAACAAAATAGTACAATAAAAATGCCATGGTTATGCCTGAAGACATCTTATTGCAAACATTAAATGAAGCTATTTAAGGGATTTTTTTTATTTAAGTCTCTTTTTCTTACTTTACTATAGACAAACATAGTGTCATGTTACAAGTGCACCCTTTGCATAATTTAAACTTTTTTTTAATTTTCAAATAAAAGTACATATGATATTTATAAACAATTATATAATATTATTGGATTAAGGGGTTGATTGGCAACTTTCTGTTTTAAATCCTATAATCATGATAATAGTTTGTTTTCAAAGACTTTTTATTATTTTATTTTTCTCATTAAAATTTTTTTTTTTTTTTTTCAGATGTACAAAATAAGAAAAAATATAATGACATGTAATGCAATGTAATGGGTGCATTACACAATTTTTAACCCAAGTAATGCATTACATTTCATTACATGTAATGCAGAATTTGTGCATTACACATTACTTTGCATTACTGAAAAAAATGTAATGATTACAATGCATTTGCATTACGCAGTTGGATTACCCAAGGCCTGGTTGGGAACTACACTATGGAGCGCCATATCTACCAACTCAACATCTTGGAATTTACCAAAAGTGTAATAAAACAAAGTTTAATAACACTTATAAGAGCAAAATTGTAGTAATAGAGGACCACCACCTAATTATAGTCTATTTGACTCATAAATGATTAAAAACTGATCTAAAAATGGCTAATTCAAAGATATCAGTCCAAAATGACCTAATTCATTTGAAAGGGCGTTCCTGAAAAGGAGGAATATAAAATCCACCTTTTTAAATGTTTTTTTCTTCATTGTGATTTTTTATTTATAGCAATTAGATGAATAAATAATTGATTTCAGTGATAATAATTGTAATTAGAATAGTTATAAAAATGATTAGAGATGACAATATTTGTGTTCCATACATTATTTTCTTGAACAGTGCCATCTTTAGTTTCACTATTGCGCATGCTATAAAGGTCATTGACCTTAACAGGCAAATAAGATAGAAAATAAAGAGATGTGGAATAAGTGTACGCGACACAGCCCACAATTAAACGGCAATTTAGAAAAACCGCAATGGACAACCGCCAGCAGCCTTCAACGAGGCCATTTGGCACTGCTCGCGGTTATGCAATTGGCCCATGGTCTAAATAAGATGCATATAATTCAAATTTGTTTACATCAGAAACGTGGTTAAAGAGTTACAAGCTGTCAAAGTTTAAGTTATTTTGGGGTTAAGAAAATGTATGCAAATTAGATTGAGTGAAAATATTGTAACCATACACAACTTGATGCATAGCATTGTGATGTTTTATCAACTTGAGGACCATTAGGGTGTTCCTTCAAATATTTACAGACCAACAGGAGACATGTGCCACTCCGGGTTAAATGTCAAAACCAATTTGCGCATGATTATTGAGAACTATCGAGAATAGGTAAATGCCCGATAGTAACTAAATTATAACTTGTCTTTAACTCTAACTCAAGTCATAACTCGAACTTGAACTCAAACTCAATGATTACCTACACCCCTGATGTCTGACCCCGGGGGAGGTCACTTCCATTATAAGATGAGATAGGGATGAGCCGCTGGAATAGGTACCTTTTTCACGCTTCGTAATATATGAAAAGGGCGTGAAATTGAGATGAAAATATCTGATAAGGATACAAATTTTGATAGGATTATATGATAAGGTCACAATATTGAACCAAATCGGATGCCAATTAGCTTTTGACATCTTTAAGTTATAAGATTACAAACCACATGTAATTTATTACTTAATCTCAATGTGTGTTCTGTTAGAATCCGCAAATCCTATTATTTAGAGGGTATATCATATTGTACAAATATATATGATGAGGTATGATTTTCTGCAAAAATTATGTGATAAGCATGATAAGGTACATGTATACTTTTTCAATAATCCTTATATATGATAAGGGTGGGGGTCATTTGGTGCCAGCGGCTCACCCCTACCACAAAATATATGGAGCACAGGGGCTTGTGTACAGTAAAAAAATAAAAAATCTCCCTATATACCCTGCCCCTGTGTATGGAGTGACCCCCCACCCCCCCCGGTGTCTGACAATCATCCATTTTGTTACAAGATATGATTAGGAGTAGAAAAATAAATTCAGCAAATTTTGACACACAGACATCCCTTTCTAACTTTGTGGCTCACCATATCCTTTCTATATCATATCAATTATGAAAATACCTTGAATATTATATGTGCTGGATGGGCACGATGGAAACGAAAGTTGGACTTTCCAATGATCTATTTTTAGAATTTGGCGGAAGTATAGTTCGAATACTAAATACAAGACATGAAACCTGGTCTAAGACGCGAAATACCAAAAATATATATATTTAATCTTTTCAGTCTGAAATTATAATTATGATATTATAATTTAACACGGTAAACGCTGCAATGGATAGAATATTTTTTTTTACCTTGGATAATTGCAGAAGTAATTATTTGTACTTTCTCTGTTTTTTTTTTTATTTCTGTAACTAATCATTTGTCCAATCATATTATACGGATGTGAGATATGGGGAGCCCACAGTAATCTTAAAGATACTGAACCTTTTGAACACTTGCATATAAAATTTATAAAAGAAATTTTAGGAGTACATAGCAAAGCATCAAACGTGACTTGTTTATCTGAATTAAACAGAAATCCCCTTAAAAATAAAATCAAACTTCTTTCAATCAAATTTTTGGATCATATTTCTAATTCAACTAATACTTTAGTAAATAAAATATATATAAAGGGGGGGGGGGGGGTAGGAGGGGGTATGATCCCGTAGTCCCGGCAAATAAAACAAGAAATCCCGGATTCCCGCGAAAATAAATGTGTGATTCCCGCATCCCGAAAAATGAAAATGGCTAAATCCCGTTCCCGTTAAGGGTTTTCCCGAATTCCCGTTGAAATAAATAAGCTTTCCCGCTGTCCCGCAAAAGGTCCTACCGACCCTCTATAAACCTACCACAATCTAACAAATGGATTTTAACCATTAAAACTTGGATCAGAGAACTAGGTTTTGGCTACTTGATTGATAATACCAACAATCTTAAAAGAAATATATCATGCATAAAACAAAGACTTAATGACCAGTCATTACAAAATCAACATAGCACCTTAATTGAAAGTAAAAAATTGTCCTTCTACAGAAGCATTCATAAGTCAAATCAAAGGCCTTACTATGTAGATATCTGTAAATTCAAAACGGATAGGTCCACAATTTGTAAATATCGAATAAGTGCTCATTCTCTTGAAATTGAGAAAGGGCGTTATAAAAATATCCCCCAAAGTGCAAGACTGTGCACAAAATGTGAAAATGGACAAGTTGAAGATGAATTACATTTTTTCATCAAGTGTCCCAAATACAACATGTACAGGCAAGAGTTGAACAATAAATTAAATGTGAACTTAAAAATTTTAATTATTTAACTGAAAACAAACTCTGTCTTATATTAAATAGTAGTTCTTTAGTAGTGCTCAAGGCAATTATTGAATTTATCAACAAATGCCAGATAAATACAATGTAAGTTAACTATATAAGTAATACATGTAGATAACCCCCTTCTCATTTACAAATTGTTTTACATGTACATTACATACACATTTTAGTCACTGCCACCCCAGGTTTCAACAATCATATACCCATCCATTTTCATTTATTAAGTCATATTGTTTCTTTGTATTTTATGTTCTTAATTCTTTAGTTGTGTCATAACCATTTATTGAAATGTGTTAGTACAAATAAATTTATCTTATCTTATCTTTGTAATATGATTTATATGACAATAAAGTTATAATTATTAATAATAATAAGACACACCAGGAAGAAACACTAGCGTATACCTAGGTTACAATCTAATGTGCATCGATCGATTATTTCCATTTCCATGTGGGGGTACCCTCTAAACCGATGTCAACTTTTCTGTCGTTGAGTGGATGTTGGCTAACCCTACTGTACATGATGAAGATTGAGAGGTATCCATATAAGTCGGGGCTGATTTTTTCTTGGACATCGTCGAAGATCAAAAGGTCAGAGGTCAAGGTCCAACCGCTGTGAAATCTAAAGTAAGACATTTTTTATCTGAACCAAAGTCAGCCCCGAATTATATGGATACCTCGAAATCTTCAAACTGATTCCCATCTGCTGAAACTGGCGAAATTGATTATTTTAAAAATACATGCGACCTCATGGGGTGTGCGGATGAAAGCACGTTGGGTAATGCTGTCTTGCATGTTGCGGTCGATTTAATCGGTTTGGGAACTGTTGACTGTAGTCTCCTTTGGTACATATACTGGTGTGATGTCACTTTCCTGGACAATTCTAATAGGACTTATCTGAATTACATAAAAGAAAACTTGTGTAATGACTAACTCGTTTTGCTATAAAGTACTATACTTTGATATTGTGTTCTAGAGCGCAATGAAATGAGAAAAAATGATAATATTTAAATAAAAATACTTTTATTGCAAAACGGGGAGGTCTAACATAAAAACAAACTTTTGTAATGACCAACCCGCTTTGCAATAAAGTACTATACTTTGATATTAATATTGGTAAAATACATTTTCAACACATATAGGTTTCCCTAATCAAATGAGCAATCTTCTAGAGCACAATGAAATGAGAAATAATAATAATATTTAAATAAAATTACTTTTATTGCAATACGGGGAGGTCTAACACAAAAACAAACTTTAATAATGTCTAACCTGCAATAAAATACTTTACTTTAATATTAATATTGGTAAAATACATTTTCAACCCCTATAGGTTTCCATATTCAAATGAGCAATGTGAAATAAGAAATAAAGGTAATAACAAAACTACAGAACTTGAATGATCAATCTCATAGTCAAGAGAAAATGACAAAAACGAATCAGTCATACCGGAGAATAGGTGGATAGCAATGGTCCTGACTTGGTACAGGCATTTCAAACGAAATGGTGGATTAAACCAGGTTTTATGGCGCCAAACCTTCCTCTTCCATTGCGATCTTAGGACCCGGTAATGACCATAGAACACAACATAGTTGTGAGACACAATAGGGATATTGAGGTGATCATGTCAGTACAGCAGACCAGTCAAACACTAATTAAAACAATTAATTACCATATCTTTTAACTCAATTTTAAACTTTTCTACTAGTGGCTGATAACGAAGAAAGAATTTTTTAGGGATTGTATGAGACGTATTTTCTTATAGCCCTGCTCCAAAAGTCGGTCACGAAGAAATCGGTGTCTGATAAAAAAAATCTGTGAAATGTGTGCAAGCTCTGGCATATCGAATAAGTTGTGAAATATATACACCGTATGCAGAGGAAGTAGGTATATTGCTCTGTAGATTAGTAAAATTAATAATTTGAAAATTAAAAACGTCTCGTTTATTGTAAATTTTTGTACTGTGATGACCACCTGGGTCATATTCGAGGTGCAAATCCAAGAAAGACGTGAAGCAATTTGATTCGGTGGTCTCTTTTATCTCCAATTCTGGAGGATATATTGAAGGAATCCATCTACCAAATGAAGTGTTATTGACAGAAAGGACATCATCAATATATCTGAATGTAAGATTAAATGACCTTGCCTCTTTCATCTTCTTGTTCTTTACGAGTCCCTGAAGAAATTCAGTCTCGTAAGAGTATTAAAACAAATCGGCGAGGACAGGAGCACAGTTTGTGCCCATTGGAATGCCGATTTTTTGGCGAAAAATCTCTCCTCCGAAGGTGACAAATATGTTGTCAATGAGGAAATCAAGCATACTGCAAATTTGTTCCAGTGTGTAACAAATTTTATCGGTGAAAGATGTTTTGGAAAAGAATGTAGAATTATAACCCAAAACAACAAAATTCCTAAAGTTTGAAAAGGCTTTTTCGAGAAGTTTTTTTCAGGCGACATTTTAGTTTTTCGTGTGGCAAGGTAGTGTATAAAGTTGAAAAATCGAACGTTTTCTAAGAGTGAACATCAGAAAATGATCTAGATTTAAAATGATCTAACAAATCCTTTGAGTTCTTCAAAATCCACATATGGTTAATTCCACTACGATTATAAATAGTGTCGCAGTATGCTTGTTGACCTTCTTTGACAGCAGACAAGATTTTAGTTAAATGAACGGACAGCTCTGTAGTTGAACAAGATGATGATCCAGCTATATACCTTTCTTTGTACGGATTTTTGTGCAGTTTATGTATCCAGTACATATATGGTAACTCTTTTTGTTCCTTTTTCATTGAAAACTAGAACCTTTTGTAAGTTAAAATATTTTTATTGCAAAACGGGTAAATATAACAAAAAAACTTTTGTAATGACTACTAAAAGTAACCTGTTTTGCAATAAAGCATTATACTTTGATATTTATATTGGTAAAATACATTTTCAACACCTATAAGTTTCCATATTCAAATGAGCAATGTTCTAGAGCACAATAAAGTGAGAAAAATAGAACACATTGTTAGTTAAAATACTTTTATTGCAATACGAGGAGGTCTAACACAAAAACAAACATTTGTAATGACTAACCCATTTTGCAATAAAGTACTATACTTTGATATAAATATTGGTAAAATACATTTTCAACACCTATAGTTTTCCATATTCAAATGAGCAATGTTCTAAAGCACAATGATATGAGATAGAAAATAATATTTTAGATAAGACTACTATTATAGCAAAACGGGGAGGTCTTACATAAAAACAAACTTTCTAATGACTAGCCGGTTTTGCGATAAAGTACTATACTTTGAAATCAATATTTTTAAAATACATTTTCAACACCTATAGATTGCCATAGTCAAATGAGCAATGATCTATGGCACATGAAGTAACAAAAATAGAACCTATTGTAAGTTAGAATATTTTTATTGCAAAATGGGGAGGTCTACCTTAAAAACAAACTTTTGTAATGGCTAACCCGTTTTGCAATAAAGTACTATATTTTGATATTAATATTGGTTAAGTACTATTTCAACCCCTATAGGTTTCCATATTCAAATGAGCAATGTTCTAGACAACAATGATATGATATAGAAAATAATATTTTAGATAAGACTACTATTATAGCAAAACGGGGAGGTCTTACATAAAAACAAACTTTCTAATGACTAACCGGTTTTGCGATAAAGTACTATACTTTAAAATCAAAATTTTTAAAATACATTTTCAACACCTATAGGTTTCCATAGTCAAATGAGCAATGATCTATGGCACAATGAAATAAGAAAAATAGAACCCATTGTAAGTTAAAATACTTTTATTGCAATACGGGGAGGTCTATCATAAAAAACAAACTTTTGTAATGACTAACCCGTTTTGCAATAAAGAACTATAATTGATATTTATATTGGTAAAATACATTTTCAACCCCTATAGGTTTCCATATTCAAATGAGCAATGTTCTAGAGCACAATGATATGAGATAGAAAATAATATTTTAAGTAAGATTACTTTTATTGCAAAACGGGGAGGTCTAACATAAAAACAAACTTTTGTAATGAATAACCCGTTTTGCAATAAAGTATTATACTTTGATATTAGTATTGGTAAAATACATTTTCAACACCTATAGGTTTCCATAGTCAAATGAGCAATGATCTGTAGCACAACGAAATAAGAAAAATAGAACCCATTGTAAGTTAAAATACTTTTATTGCAATACGGGGAGGTCTAACATAAAAACAAACTTTTGTAATGACTAACCCGTTTTGCACTAAAGTACTGTGATGGTTTTGGTTTTCATTTAATTAGTTATCTCCCTTTGTTCAAAAATAGATCTGTTTTCGAAGGTCAGGTGAACGTTTGTAAGTTTTTAGGTCAGTCCATTTACGAGGGGTGTTTTATTTTGTTCTACTGTGTTGGGTATGGGAAGATGTAGTTTGAACACCCCTAGTCACATGACCAGGTGGACTCGTCCGTCCTATATAAGCGAGAGAAATTCTGCTCTCAGGTTCTGTTGAAATTGTCAGCCAGACACCACAGATCGTTGTTTAAGCTGGTGAGTGCGTCTAAAGAGCTAACAGACCAGACAGGTTGTTCTGTAATATACAAGCTGTTTTAGTACCAAAGGTGCAGTCCAATCTGTCCCTCAAAGAAACAGTACAGACTATCCAGGTCAACAAAGCAGGCTAGAAATACATAACGGTGCATGCTATTCCGTACGGGAGCCAGACTGTCCTGTACAAGCTGTACTGTCCAAATCCGCCACATTGTATTTTCCTTTTCATGTTGTACATATTGGTCAAGTTGTTGATACGTTTTGTACCTGTTGTTTGTTTTATATTTGCAAGGAGCCTTGTACATATTTTAGTTCGTTAACATTGTATTTATTGTATTAGCTGGATTGCTTTTACATTGTGTGACACTTTGTCCTATGTTTTCAGTGTGTTTTGCATTGAATTGCTAGGTTTGTTTTGTCTTTTATAGTTGTGTTATTTATAAATAAATTGTTCTTACCGTGATCGATAATATAATTGAATCCTAGACATATTCTGGAACGAACTTTCGGCCTTTGTTTTAGTTAATCCAAATTGCTTAAGAAATTATTATTATTTGTAACACACTAAATTCAACCTCCCGCTCGGTTACACGTTACAGTACTATACTTTGATATTGATATTGGTAAAGTACATTTTCAACCCCTATAGGTTTCCATATTCAAATGAGCAATGTTCTAGAGAACAATGAAATGAGAATATGCTGATTGAAATGTTAATTAGTTGTTGTTGCAGATTTGGTGTTGGTTACTATATAAGACCCTTAGGTTTCCAGTTATGGGCAGATTTTACTTAGAAACTTTTTAGGACTACTATAGAGATTGTTGGAGGTTGATGTTTTGAGGATCCTTAGGATAGTGTTTGGCTATCATGAGGAATAACTGTTAGCTGTAGCCTACGCAGGTATAACCAGTTCTAGTGTTATGAGATGTATTGGTGTTTTGGGACTGATGTTGTTAGCCAAATGGTATCCATGCAGTTCTTGATGTTGATGTTAATGTGAATACGGAATATCTTGCCTACACAAGAAGTATTGCCGTGGTGAGTTCCTCAGATATGTTAAAGTGCTAGTTGTTACGTCTTCGATAACTGAAAACTTATGGCGTCGTAATAGTTACTTTTATTCATAATTTTTATAAACAGAAGCAGTGACATATGTTTTGTGAATTTCAAGATTTTTAAAGACTAGTTTAAATTCATCCTGTTCTTTCTTTAACCTCATTGTAAATATGTTTGTGAATGCCGTTATTACATGTGTATATATCAAACTGTAGAACTAGAAAACTTAGAATCATTTTACCATCAAAGAGCCCTCGATTAAATAAGGAACTTAGCATTCAGTTGTCTTAACATTGGCCTGGAGCCTTGGCCAAACTCGACCGCCATGGCATTTTTTGTGTCAGAAGTGGGATACCATCATCTTTTATCATTCAGACGATCCCTAAAAAAATTCTTTCCTCGTTATCAGCCACTAATGGAAAAGTTCAAAATTGAGTTAAAAGATATGATAGTTAATTGTTTTAATTAGTGTTTGACTGGTCTGCTGTACTGAGATGATCACCTCAATATCCCTATTGTGTCTCACAACTATGTTGTGTTCTATGGTAATTTGCGGATCCTAAAATCGCAATGGAAGAGGGAGGTTTGGCGCCATAAAACCTGGTTTAACCCACCATTTTGTTTGAAATGCCTGTACCAAGTCAGGACTATTGCGATCCACCATTTCTCCGGTATGACTGATTCGTTTTTGTCATTTTCTCTGGACTATGAGATTGATCATTCAAGTTCGGTAGTTTTGTTATTACCTTTATTAGACAATTGTAATAATGTGCTTTATATACAAAAAGTATATTATTGGAAGCCTTGTCTTAATTGAAATTAATTTATTTACACCATTAAACTTACAGAAAATAAAAATAAAACCAAAGTAACTATTTAACTTTACTATCATACAATTAAAAATGAATTTTAAACTATTAAACACAAACACAGTATTGTCCAAATTTTACACTTCACTTTGACCAAGAGTCTGAAATTTAGCTTTAAACAGTTTCTGCACTAGTGCACTAGTAAATCGTTTCTGTAACTTCTGCAAAGTCCATGATTTTAATATATATGTACAGCAATAGTCACTTACATGTAATTATTATAAAAGAATATTCAGGAATCACCAGAACGTGTTAAACAGAAATCAAAGTTTTGAAAAAAGTAAACATGGTAAACTAATTCTCCCCTCAAGAATGGTGGCAACATTCACATTTCTTGGTTTGCGGAACTTATCTATTGAATGTTCAAATCCAAATTTCAAAATCTTTTTCAACATCTCCATAGAATTTCGACGGCTTAACAAGATATTTCGAATCATCAGCATCTCGATTTGACTGCACATTTACATTTCTAGAACACCAAATATAACACCTAGCCCATTGTACTTCAAGAAACGATGAATCTAGTCTATGATTTATCCACTTTATCCGGATTAAAGATATCAGAGAAACAAATTTACATGCATTTTGTAATGAAAACTTTATTTTGACGTAATTCAAAGTAATGACGCTTACGTACATGTAAAACACACCCAATTTTTCACGGTTTTGACACATATTTTATCCGAAACTTCTGTTTTACTGCACACAGCAACAAAATTTAAACTGATTTGTTGAAAGGAAGCACAGTGTAACAATATTAAAGAAAGTTTCAACAATTCATTTACTGCAAAGTAAATGGCGTTATGTACATATAACACATCCTTAAAAAATTGAGGATATATTTTTCTGATCGAGACTGAATGCACGATAGTTAAAAATATTTATAGACCCAAATAGTTTTGATTTATTTTAAATGGTGTCATTAGAGTTATACAACATGCCTTTTTATTAATTTTGTCAAGGAGTTATTTCATTTTTATGGTGCACATTAGGACACTATTTTTTTTATTTTTATTAAAATTTATCTCGAGCACACGACTTATTATGTCGTGCTCTTGACTTATTATCTCGAGCGCACGACTTATTATCTCGAGTGCACGACTAATTATGTCGTGCGCACGACTAATTATCCCGTGTGCACGACTTATTATGTCGTGCGCACGACTTATAATATCGTGTGCCAACCTATTATCTCGAGCGCACGACTTATTATGTCATGTTCTGGGCTTAATACGTCGTGCGGACGACTTATTATCTCGTGTGCACGACTTATTATCTCGTGCGCACGACTTATTATCTCGAGTGCACGACTTATTATGTCGTGTGTTTGACTTATTATGTCGTGTGCACGACTTATTATGTCGTGCGCACGGCTTATTATGTCATGCTCTCGACTTATTATGCCGTGCTCTCGACTTATTATCTCGTGCGTGCGACTTATTATGTCGTGCTCTCGACATATTATCTCGTGCAAACGACTTATTATGTCGTGCTCTCGACATGCGTATATCATGTGCTGTGCCTATTGTTAACCATTTCGTTATTTGACTTGAAAGTGAAAGCAACCCTTAACGTGAAATAACAAGAAAGACTAGATGTCTTGTATATTTTTAAGTTAATTAAAGTTCATTCAAAATTAATTTGTCTGTATGTGCGTGTACCTGCCCCGAGGTGGGTGTAACTTCCTATAATTTTTTTTAGATGTATATATGTGCCGTTTTTGGGTCAGAATGATTTTGTGGAACATTTGAAATTGTATTAAAATAAGTATAGTTTTAAACGGTTTTGTATAAATATGGGTCATGTCTGTCCAGTATGATATATATATATACATTTGATATGCCCATGAAAAGTCAAATTATGCAACAATTTAAAAAAAACTCTGTCATGTCTGTGCGAAATAGTATTCATCATCCCTTATTACTATTATTAAATTTATGGGACAGTAGAACACCAACAAGGTTGGAAAAAGATTTCACTTGTTAAAAAGGAAGACTTAATCGAATGTAAACAATATAGAGCACTAGTGTTACTAAATCCTTAACAGAATAATTCTTTGTAGTATCAAAACAACTTCAGACCAACAATTGCGAGACCACTATTTAAAGCAGGTTGAAAAAAGAAAGACCTTGCATTGAATAAATAGCCAACATACACAAGATATCGAGCAGCCAATTCAATGGAACAGTTACCTTTATGTCTATTACATAGACTTCGAGGAAGCCTTTGGTATCCTTGATAGAGAAATTCTGTGGAAACTTCTTGAGAGCTACGTAGTTCCAAACAGAATTGTTATATTAATAACGAATATTTACAGCTCTAGGAATGAAATGTCAGGTAGTAGACGGACGAGATAAAAGTTTGATATACGGCCAGGGTTTTTAGACACGGTTGTTACTTTTTTCCCTTTTTTGTCTTTTTTTCGGCCATTGATTTGATCATTAGAGAATCACACCAGGGAAAAGGAAATGGAATCTCTTATTTATACACGTTTTTGGTATTGTATTTTGTAAGAGAACATCTTTAAATTCGTTGAAAATGCTTCAAAACAGGAATGCGTATAAAAAGAGGAGACCAGATTAATGAGAGTTAACAAAAGCAACATCAATATCAGTGAAATAGATGCACATTAGACACCATGCTCAGGTTGAGAGAATAACATCTTTTATATATCTAAGAATTATGATTAACAACTTAGGTGGAACAGATGATGAAACGACCCTTGGACTGCCTAGAAACGTATGGGAATCATTAGGAAAGTATTTACAAAAACCAAGCTACATTGTAAGTAAATTAAACAGTGACTTTAAATCATAGAATCGTATTTAATAAACAAGTCCATGGTTAAATCAGTCTTGCTATACAGTTCAGAAACATGGAGCCTCACAATGGCCACCATGAAGAAACTTCAGGCATTCATATACAAGTGTTTGTGATCCATCCAACTGATCGCCTAACAAAATTACCAACAAAAACAAGTCAGAAAACTTCCTATTGTTATTGTAATAAAGAGGAGAAAGTAAGTGGTTAGGGAGCAACCTTTGATTTTCATGGAGGATTCTATGGAGATATTCTTCGTTCTGCCTTTATATTTTGGAAAAGTCCAAGCCTGGATTTTTGGGGCGCACTTTTAAATTTTTAAAGCTACTATAAATTTTCAGCCAAAAATCATGAAAATCGCAATCCTGCAGTTCTGTCCTGCCTTTTTATTTCTGGATTTTTGTCATCCTATCTTTTTATTTCAAATTTCACCATAGCCCCAACCCAACCCCATAGCTGACCCATGGTGCTTCCTTAGGTATCACATTACGCAAAGTAAAATCCAGGCCCTATAATGTACATCACAAAGAAAAAGGGGATGCCCTAGACTGACATGGAGGAGATACAAGAACAAAAATGATTGAGAATGGTCACAAGTTGAGCAGCATCCAACAACTTCCAAAGAACAGAGGAAGATTGAGAAGAATTGACAGTTGCTTATGCTCCATTTTGGAGTAGAATGGCTAAAGTCAAGTCAGAACTAATTGTGTTCATAAATGTAGAACCCCTATAGCAGGATAGACAAATTGATAGACACATGGATAGACACTGCAAGTATTGCTCATATAGTTTTTAAAAGGAAGGCTTTAAAAAACATATCGAGTTGATAGTTCCAATGTTAATATATAATTAGTGCTGTCATGCTTTATGTAGCAACGTAAACATCTAAACACAAATTTACTACAATCAGGTTGATATGCTTGGATATGCAATATATTTCTGTACATTCCCGCCTCTTCACACACAATCATGATTCTATTTATACATCTCATTCAATTTGATTTAGCAAATATCCATTGCTGTTCATGCCTATTTGGGTCATAATAAACCTTAAATAAAAAATGATTGATTTCGTTAATACATATGCTAGTTTTGAAGCAACCATCTTTAAAATGGCAGCCATTTTTTTAATTAAGGCAATCCATCTTCAAAAATATTGTATAGAATATTTTGCACTGCTATCATACTTAATTTGATGCTTTTATCTTCAAAGTATAATTTTTAATGAATTTTTATTTGATTTATTTCTAAATTTTATATGCCATCTGGTGGCCATCTTGAAAATGGCCGCCATTTTGACTTTTTGAATTGGGTTCATAGCTAATATTGTTTAGTATGCTCTTTTCTTTCACTATGCCAAATTTCATGCTTTTACCATATTTTGGGCATTTTTTTCTCAAATCGAGTGGACTAATATGTAGAGGTATTACAAATGTACTTTCCAGCATTGGCGAAAACTGTTTTTCTAAAGCTTTTGTGGAAAATGAATACCCCCGGTAGCTAGGCATCTGATATTTGGTATACCGACAGTTGGGGTTATAGGCTACGCCGCGTGACCCTGGCCCATTTCCACGACCCATTGATTTTGTAAGCTTGTGTCTTTTTTAGACCGTAAACTTCTTTTAAGACTTTTGTGGTAAATTAATTTCCAAAAGGCATCTGGTATTTGTAAAAAGATACTTTTTTTATGGTCTAGGCAACCAATATCATGTCATGGCCATTGGATCCTCAACCTCATTTCAATGGTTGAATGACTTTGTAAACTTGTGTAGTTTGGAGTAATAATCTGTTTTGGAAGACTTGATTACTTGAATTATATGATACCTAGGCACCCGATATTTGAAATATAGATGAATTAAATCAATCTTTGCTTTTGTTTAAATTTCCTCTGACCTTAACCTCATTTTAGACTTCTAGTAAATAGCTGTGAATATTGCTTTTCATTTTGTTTTCAATCTTTTAAGTTAAGTAGATGATCCTGATTAGCTAAGGTATATAATACGGAATTACTTCAGTTGGCCCGCAGATTCATCTTGGTATTTTAATGTCATTCAGTCACCTGCCACATGACCTTGACTTTTATTAACTATTGATCTCGAGAACTTAAGGCCTAGGTAGACTTTAAATCCGTTTTCAGCTCGTGTCAACAAGGGAGAAATACTTTTAATGGTCACATTTGTTTGAAGTCCATCAATGTTCTTATAGTTATGAAATTTTTTCCCGCTGTTAGCCACTGAATATACAATAGACTGTCTTTTAAGGTAAGGAAGTGAGAGAATATGAATTCAATTACTGAACTACAATTATCAGTTTGAAATTGACTAGAAAGAGAGGGTCGAAATTCGTCAGCACTGTTACATTTACCGTACCATTTTCTATTATAGAACGGTGTAGAAAACTAATACATCTTGCCCGGAAGTATGACGTCATGTTGTTTACAGAAGACGTGTATAACTTGTTATATTTCACCAAAAGTTGCCCTCCACGGCTGATGTTCTATGATGACAGGTACAAAAAAGAAGCAAAGGGGAAAGGGGTACCAATGGTGCATTCGAATGTCAAAAGTCCGAAAAGACAGTGGCAAAATTGGCAAACGTGAATAAGGAAAGCAACAACAAAAACAGCAACACAAAACACGAAAGCAAAAAAAAAAGAAACCAGCAACACATAAGCGGAAAAACACAACTGAATAGCTCTGAATCAATAAAGCAATGAAAGTCACGTCGTTACACGAGTGAACTCAGATGCCCTGGAAGAGTAAGCATGCAGTACCTGCTTGTTGTAACACATCAGTTGCCTCTGCTAATGGACATTTTCGCGTGTCAAATCTGGTATAATCGTAGATTGAGAACCTCAGAACTTAAAGTTACGATTATAAGGACAAGAATAGTATGTAATATAAGTTAAATTTAAATGTTTACAGAAATGATCCAGATTTCAAGGGCCATGTCTTTTCCAATGGGACATTTTCTAAAATATTGGCACCTGGACTCCGTTTGGGATGGATAGAGGCCCCACAAAACATTCTTAAATACTTAACCAAAAGGTAAATGCATGAGTTTAAAAAAGAAAAGAGGTACGAATGGGGCATTCGAGTGTCAAAAAGTCCGAAAAGTCAAGAACTAAACCATTACACACGAACACAGAAAGCAACAATCAACATGAAAACACAAAAACAACTGAATAGTGATCAACAACGCGCAAGCTCGTAACGCGAATAGACTCAGGTGCTCCGAAAATGAAAAAAATATGATCGATCGTAATTAAACAAGAGTAAAAGATTCTTATGCATGTACCATGTGTACTCCTGAACTACAAGTACTAGTATTTCAGATATAAAGTTTATCATTTATGCAAGTATCTGATGATATATTTTAGAAAGAAAGATAATACTATGATTTTTTTTCTCTAACTTTTTCTTATTATAATCCTAAAGAAAGTTGTTAAAAACACATAATAATAAAATGATGCAAGACGTCTTCATTTCATCATAGGAGTGCAACTCAGATAAGCAAAGACTTTGTTTTCATCGTAACATGACCTTGTTTCCAAGTAAAAGATTGCGGTGCACAGCCTTTCTAGCTTTACTCTCGTTATCGTTTTTATTTTTACTAGCAATACCACGTGGAGTGGAGGGTGTTTTAATCACTATACATCAAGACAGTTAAAGACAGGTCTACAGCAAGGACTTGTTCAAAAGCATCTCCATAAGATCCGAGGGATATACGATGTAAGTCTCAATTGTTATATAAACAATGACATGAATGAAGGTAATGACAAATTTACCAAACTTTGAGGATCAATCATACAAAGAGGCGCCTGGGAGTCCAAACTGTTCAATGGGTCCCGTTTTTTTAGCTCACCTGACCCGAAGGGTCATGTGAGCTATTGTCATCACTTGGCGTCCGTCGTCCGTCGTCCGTAAACTTTTTAAAACGTTAACTCCTCTGACACCATAAGTTCAATTGCAACCAAACTTGGTATGGTTGTTCATTAGCATTCGGTGCTTAGAACTGATGTGGGATTTTTTATTCGTCGTAAAACATGGCCGCCATGGCTAAAAATAGAACATAAGGGTAAAATGCAGTTTTTTGCAAATAACTCAAAAACGGCTACAGATATCAAAATTCTGGCAAAGGGTAAAAGTGATCAGCACCTCAAGATCTACATACCCTGTAATTTTGAAGAAAATCCTACGACCCATGTAGGAGTTATTGCCCTTTTTATCACTTGGCGTCCGTCGTCCGTCCGTCGTCCGTCGTCCGTAAACTTTTTAAAACGTTAACTCCTCTGACACCATTAGTCCAATTGAAACCAAACTTTATATAGTTGTTCATTAGCATTCGGTGCTTAGAACTGATGTGGGGATTTTTGATTCGTTGTAAAACATGGCCGGCGTGGCTAAAAATAGAACATAGGGGTAAAATGCAGTTTTTTTTGCAAATAACTCAAAAACGGCTACAGATATCAAAATTCTGGCAAAGGAAAAAAGTGATCAGCACCTCAAGATCTACCTACCCTGAAATTTTGAAGAAAATCCAACAACCTGTGTTGGAGTTATTGCCCTTTTTGTGGATTTTTTGCAAATTTTGCACCTGTTTAGCTCAATATCTTGAAAACTATACAAGATATTTGAAAAATTTAAATTGCATATTGATGAGCACATCAAGATCTACAAAATATGTAATAGGGTCAACGTTGTAAAACCTTTCCTTTTAGGAGTTATTGCCCTTAGAACGTCAAAATTGAGCATTTTAACAGCATTTCCTCATTACATTAAAAAGGTTAACTCCTCTGACACTTTAAGTCCAATTGGAACCAAACTTAGTATAGTTGTTTATTAGCATTAGGTGTATAGAACTGATGTGGGGATTTTTGATTGGTCGTAAAACATGGCCGCTGTGGCTAAAAATAGAACATAGAGGTAAATGGAAGTTTTTTTGCAAATAACTCTAAAACGGTGACAGATTTCAAAATGTTGATTGGTAACAAAAGTGATCAGCACCTCAAGATCTACCAGCTCTGAAATTTTGAAGAAAATTCAACATCCCATGGAGGAGTTATTGCCCTTTTTGTGGATTTTTTGCAAATTTTGCACCTGTTTAGCTCAATATCTTGAAAACTATACTAGAGATTTGAGAAATTTAAATTGCATATTGTTAAGCACATCAAGATCTACAAAATATGTAATAGGGTCAACGTTGTAAAACCTTTCTTTTTAGGAGTTATTGCCCTTAGAACGTCAAAATTGAACATTTTAACAGCATTTCCTCATTACATTGGAAAGGTTAACTCCTCTGACACTTTAAGTCCAATTGGAACCAAACTTGGTATAGTTGTTTATTAGCATTAGGTGTATAACACTGATGTGGGGATTTTTGATTGGTCGTAAAACATGGCCGCTGTGGCTAAAAATAGAACATAGAGATAAATGGCAGTTTTTTGCAGATAACTCTAAAACGGTGACAGATTTCAAAATGTTGATTGGGACAAAAGTGATCAGCACCTCAAGTACTACCAGCTCTGAAATTTTGAAGAAAATCCAACATTCCATGTAGGAGTTATTACCCTTTTTGTGGATTTTTTGCAAAATTTGCACCTATTTAGCTCAATATCTTGAAAACTATACAAGATATTTGAGAAATTTAAATTGCATATTGTTAAGCGCATTAAGATCTACAAAATTTGTAACAGGGTCAACGTTGTAGGACCTTTCCTTTGAGGAGTAATTGCCCTTGGAACGTCAAAATTGAGCATTTTAACTGCATTTCCTTATATTGAAAATGTTAACTCCTCTGACACTTTAAGTCCAAATAGAACCAAACTTGGTATTATTGTTTATTATTATTAGGTGTATAGAACTGTTGTGGGGATTTTTGATTGGTTGTAAAACATGGCCGCTGTGGCAAAAATAGAACATTAGGTTAAACTGCATTTTTTGCAAATAACTCAAAAAGGGTGACAGATTTTTAGATTTTGATTGAGAACAAAAGTGATCAGCACCTTTAGATCCACCATATTGTCAGATGACCCCCTTATTAATCTTATGACCCTTTCAACGTTAAATAGATTTTGCCTTATAACCTTTACTTCAGGCACATATGTCAGGTGAGCGATTCAGGCTTCTGGGAGCCTCTTGTTTTAAACACAAGGGTCTCTGCTATGGCTATTATCAGTGGGGATCCAGAAATTCTGAAAGGAGGGTGCCTACTGACTGGCCTAGGAGTGGGCCTGCTTCGGCTACGCTTCACTGATTTCCTATATATTCAACCAAATTACGTACGTTTGATTTCTATACAGCTTTTCACTATAACAAGCTAGATGATGAGTTAGATGAATGTTGCAAAAGTGGTCTATCCACTCTTTACATTTGAAGGATCCACAGTGACATACAGACCGTAAATATTCCACTGTACTACTGGATGTATGTTTTCATAACAGTATTTATAAATATGTATAATTTAAACAAAAAATAGTAAAATATCATAACATTATCGAAAAATAGTAACATTTTATACACTTATTATAATGTACGTTTTAAATGTTTTGGATATTATAATTATGTACTTTTTCGTACTTGCGCACAAAAATCCAGGATGTTTTAGCTCAGACTCCTTTCATAAGACAGTAAGTCTTCTCCCGTAAGAGGAAGAAGAAGAAAAACAATATGATCTAAATATATAAGGAATGAATAAATGTTGTCTTTATAATCGTAACTTTGATAAAGCAATGGTAGACAACAGTTGTCAGTTGCCAATGTTTTGATTTAAAAGCTACTGATGAGAGGTTACTCCTTGAAATATCAATATATAGAATATCCAAATTAACCGTTTATACACGCGTTTTGGTATTTGTAATTTTGAAACCACTGGGCGATAACCGCTGCTGGTGGACCAGAGGTCCCCGAGGGTAATCACAAGCCTGGTCGTCAGACTGTCTGACACGATTTACCATAAAATTGCTAATATTTTTGTTGCTGAAATTTCCGATTTTTAAATTCTAAATTGTTTAAAACACCAGGTTTCTTTCCTTGTAATGCACATGGTCGATATCCTCGGTGCTGGATTTGGCTTCCTTGTTCGAACATTTTTGTTTTGAGTACTTTTCGTTTTCAACAGTTTGGATTTGACCTTCCAATGTTTTGATTTAAATGCTACTGATGAGAGGTTACTCCTTGAAATATCGATATATAGCATATCCAAATTAACCGTTTATACACGCGTTTTGGTATTTGTAATTCTGTAATATTGCCAGTTATTCCAGGTTATAGTTTAGGTATAAGTGCCATCATTTTTTAGAATAAATAAAGTATGTTGCACTGTGGCTTGTGTATAAATAAAATAGATAAATAAATGGATGGTAAAGCCACATTTAAAAGGTAAAAAATAAATAAGAAATATAAAGAAATAACGCCTTTAAAACAAATAAAACAAGAATGCCCACATTTTCGGACATAAAGTCCTTCTTCAGGGGCTAAAAAGTAAAAAGATGTTCACACATCGACTGACGAGGACAGAATGACATAAAATTGACTCGAAGAACATCAGTGGTATAAACAGATGGCTATTGCACTTGGAAATGGCGATGATAGTTCTATAGAGATCAATAGCTGTCCTCTGTACAAAGTCAGGATGTGGAGAGATGAATTTAGAAAAACTTTTGAACAATTTGAAGAGGAGATCTTTTAAGTAGGACAACGTTGCAACGGGTAAGAGTACAAATTGTAAATTCAAATAAATAAAGTATGTTGCACTGTGGCTTGTGTATAAATAAAATATATAAATAAATGGATGGTAAAGCCACATTTAAAAGGTAAAAACTAAATAAGAAATATAAAGAAATAAAACCTTTAAAACAAGTACCTTAATCCTGTCTAACGAAATCTGACCATTTTTTTATTTTTTTTATCATTTTTTATTTTATTTGATTCATGTATTAACTTTCATGACTTTTTAAGCGTCGTATGAAATTGGTGTTTGATATCTTGTCGAAAGATTTTCCCGTTCCTCTGAAGTTCAGTAAACCTGAGGTATGTTTAAATAAAGATTTTCCCGTTCCTCTGAAGTTCAGTAAACCTGAGGTATGTTTAAATAAAGATTTTCCCGTTCCTTTGAAGTTCAGTAAACCTGAGGTATGTTTAAATAAAGATTTTCCCGTTCCTCTGAAGTTCAGTAAACCTGAGGTATGTTTAAATAAAGATTTTCCCGTTCCTCTGAAGTTCAGTAAACCTGAGGTATGTTTAAATAAAGATTTTCCCGTTCCTCTGAAGTTCAGTAAACCTGAGGTATGTTTAAATAAAGATTTTCCCTTTCCTCTGAAGTTCAGTAAACCTGGGGTATGTTTAAATAAAGATTTTCCCGTTCCTCTGAAGTTCAGTAAACCTGAGGTATGTTTAAATACAAGCCAGGAATCATGATAATAAAAAAGTCTTGTGCGTGTGTGTATGTGTGTGTGTGGTGTTTAACGCCCTTTATCGACGCATCTGGGCCATTTGTAGGAAACCGGAATACCCGGAGAAAACCACCGACCTTGGGCAGGTGACTGACAAACCTAATTACATACAGGTGGGGAAGTCCCGTTTTCGTAAATTACAAGCGGTACTCAAGCACCATCTTAGACAGTTCGAGGTGATCGGCTAGTGATCAATAGCGTGCCATTTAGATCACTTGGCCGACCAGGCCCCGTATAGCCTTGTATTTTTTTTCATGTTGGAACAATTTAATACTAACAAACAATTATAAAAATAGAAAACACGATAGAATATTTTGTTCCATAATTATCACAGATACCTTTTTAAGCTACCAAAATAATAATTGGATCCGTTATCAGCCTCACCAGTAACCATGTATAACTACTCATCAGCCTCACCAGTAACCATGTACAACTACTGATCAGCCTCACCAGTAACCATGTATAACTACTCATCAGCCTCACCAGTAACCATGTACAACTACTGATCAGCCTCACCAGTAACCATGTATAACTACTGATCAGCCTCACCAGTAACCATGTATAACTACTGATCAGCCTCACCAGTTACCATGTATAACTACTGATCAGCCTCACCAGTAACCATGTATAACTACTGATCAGCCTCACCAGTTACCATGTATAACTACTGATCAGCCTCACCAGTAACCATGTACAACTACTGATCAGCCTCACCAGTAACCATGTATAACTACTGATCAGCCTCACAAGTAACCATGTATAACTACTGATCAGCCTCACCAGTAACCATGTATAACTACTGATCAGCCTCACCAGTAACCATGTATAACTACTGATCAGCCTCACCAGTAACCATGTATAACTACTGATCAGCCTCACAAGTAACCATGTATAACTACTGTAAGAAGCAAAAGGCACGAAGGGGCATTTGCATGTCAAATGTCCGTTAGAGCAACGACAAAACTGGTCAACACGAACAAGAACAGCATGGAGAAACACAAATCACAAATTCAACCGAACAGAAATCAACAATGCGAACTCAAGTCGTAATAAGAGTGAACTCAGGTGCTCCTGAAGAGTAAGTGGTTTCTGTTTGCTGACGGATGTAAAGCATGACAACCCGTGTAAACTGAATTTTGATTATTCAGAATCATTTTATGATTTTAGGGAGGCTTTTTTGTATGGATTGAGCTGCCAGAGTCAATAGATTCCAAACTGCTGTTAAAAATTGCTATAGAAAAGCATGGTGTTAATTTTATAATAGGATCAAGGTATGGTCTTCATTGCTTTAGAAATTTGGTGTCAATTTATTGTCTGGGTCAACGTATGGCATTTATTACTAATATAAATATGTAGAAAAATTCAGTGTCAATTTTCCAAAACATTTCACCGAAAATAGAGACAAAGAAACAGCTTTACTTTGCTTCATTTAACGGGAAGAATGTACCATTTTCCTAAGTAGAAGCTAGCTATAGAAATTATTGGGTCAGTTTTCTATCCAGAATAAGGTATGGCCTTTTTTGTAAAAGAAAGGGTTGTTCCAAAGTCATACTTGCCTCAAGATATTTCCATTTTGCTTTAGAATAAAAAAAAATACTGTCTATTAAAGTAATCTAGCACATTTTATGCTATTTCATGTTAAGCAAGGTATGACCATAAATTTCTCAAGAAAATATAATTTCGATTTTGTATTAAAATAGGGATTAGTATGAACAACTTATGAAAATGGATATGGTAAAATTTATTTAAAAAATAATGGCATGAATGAAAACAGTTTTCTCAGGTTCATTGTTTGAATGTTCAAAGATCGAGTCAAAGATGAAGTAAAATATTAATGTTGTTTTGGAGCCGAAAAAGAGTGTATGATATACCACTGCTTTACCGCCTGAAAGTGCATGACAACACTACATGAAGATATGGAAGTAAATGCATGTATAAGGTGTATATACATAAGTGCATTACAAAGAACTTAAGAATTTAACTGAGACCTGAACCAAAAACGTCCATCGAATAGTACTACAAAATCTGAATGTTCGTTTCTTGAATGATAAACCACGTTTTAATCAAGATAAACTTATAAATTTGTTTGTTTTATATCTTTAAAACAGTACATCACCGACGGAGAGCTTCAAGCACTGTATTAGACTGTCTATTAGCTTTGCTGATGATGAAAAATTGAAAGAAGGGATCAACAGACTCAAGCTTGCCATTGAAGAGTACCAGAAAATATGGACAGGGCCACAATCTTGATATACTTTGTGTAACAAAATATTTGGCAATTTATTTTAAGCATGTTTTTATTTTATATATGCATGCAGTATACAGTCTTAGATTAAAACTATCATTCTTTATTCTTTTTATTACTGTAGTCAATTGATTGACCATACACTCGTTAGACATAAAATTTTATTTCTATAATATGGATTCCATTTTAAACAAATTAGGAATCTTAAGTGTAAAGATGCTGGGTTGCTTAAAACGTTAGATTTCAGATCGTTGGCCACTTGTTGAAGGTGTACATGTAACATGCAGGAATAGATTCATATTTCTGTATATCCTAATTAACTGTGGATTAGACACGTATCCGATGGCAGTGACTCTATTCTAGAATTGACCCGAATCCACGCTGTTGTTTGCAGTTACTTTACTCTGGTTCTGACTTGAATTTGTGGGGCCAATCGAGTTACATTACTCTGGATTTGAAACGAGTACGCGTAGCTGATTGTAGTTACTCTACTCTGGTTATAAAACGCGTATGCGTGGCTGATTGCAGTTACTCTAACCTGGTTTTAAAACAAGTAAGCAAAGTTGATTGCAGTTACTCTACTCTGGTTTTAAAACGAGTACGCGTAACTGATTGCAGTTACTCTAACCTGGTTTAAAAACAAGTACGGGTAACTGATTGCAGTTACTCTTCCCTGGTTTTAAAACGAGTTCGCCCACAAATACTTTGCCTTCCATTCATTTAGATTTCTTACCTTCCACTTTTTTCGGGGGGGGATACTGTTGCTACTTTTTGAAGTATGAATATACAGCACACTCGTTACCAAACTAACCGTTTAAAGGATACACCTTCAGGAGTTAGAACATAATAATAGAAGTATGCGGTGCCGGTTCATCTCGTTGTTAATTATGACGTAAATGTGTCAGTATAAGATTGATTTTACATTTAAAGCAATCTCTGGTTTTGACTTCATTTGTTTCAAATTTTTTGGTGTAGTACTTCTCTTTCTACATATTTGTTTCTTTTTGCCATTTAATGTATCCCCGCTTAGAAGAAGAGGGGGTATACTGGTTAACCTATGTCCGTCCGTCCGTCCGTCCGTCTGCAACATAACTTTCGTAAAAGTTTTCTTAGCAACTACATATCACAGTGACTTGAAATTTAATATATGGGTTTCTTATGATGTCCATTATCGCAGGTATCGAAACTAGGTCTGTCTGATATCTTCTTCCTGTTAACCGACTTAGTCAATTTTCAACATTACCAGTCAATTGATAAAAATTTTCGTAACAGTTTTCTCAGCAACTACATATCACAGACTTATAAATATGGTTTATGGCTTCCTTTTGATGTTCTTTATCGCAAGTATCGAATTTAGGTCTGTCAGATATTCCTGTTTACCGACTTAGTCAATTTTCAAAATCATATGTCATTTGTTGAAAATTTTTGTAACGGTTTTCTCAGCAACTACATAATACAGTGCCTTGAATTTAATCTAGTATACGGCTTCCTTATGATGTCCTTTATCGCGAGTATCGAAATTAGGTCTGTCTGATATTTACTTCCTGTTTACCGACTAGATCAATTTTCAACACCACTAGTCAATTGTTGAAAATTTTCGTAACAGTTTTTTCAGCAACTACATATCACAGTGACTTGAATTTCATTAAGTATACGGCTTCCCTATGAGGTCCTTTATCGCGAGTATTGAAATTAGGTCTGTCTGATATCTACTTCCTGTTTACCGACTAAGTCAATTTTCAACACCATTAGTCAATTGTTGAAAATTTTTGTAACAGTTTTCTCAGCAACTACATGTCACAGTGACTTGAATTTAATTTAGTATACGGTTTCCTTATGAGGTCCTTTATCGCGAGTATTGAAATTAAGTCTGTCTGATATCTACTTCCTGTTAAACGACAAAGGTAGGTTTGGGAGTAGCGGGGGTATACTGAGTGAGTAGTAGCTCACAGAATCGTAATGTTCGTAAAGTAAACTGGACAAACCTGTTGTTCTGTTCAGACACGCACGTGGAACAGGTCTGGCTAGTCAATTCTTAAAGGTGAGGGATTACACAATGAAATGTGACAATACAGCATAATAACCGGGTCCATATTGGTCCCCGAAGTACAAGGTTCAACTAGCGGGGCCTTTAGAGATGGCTGCAATCTCCCTGATATCTAGTTTGGTCTTTGTTTTAAACGAAATAGTTTCCTACAACTTTAATACTTACTGCTAAACGATCTTAAATGGTTCAGTCTAGTTGTTTTAATGTACAAGGTTTTACTACTATGTATTTTTAGACTTATTTTAAGAAACACACAAAAAGGTAAACCACATCATGTATGCTATATACATTCTAAGAAGAAAAAAAAAACAAATCGCTCTCTGGCACTGCGTCGCACATCTACAAATGTTGAACCATGTATGTTCTCTACTATATATATAAATAGTTAGCCAATAGTTTTTGATGGACTGACAAAGAATAAAGTCACTCTGACAAAAAGTTTATTTTGTTTACCTCTTTTTGACCACTTATTTCTAAGAGAAAAGATGGGACCATGAAGAAATTTATCCTTCATTTTACATCAACAAAAATTTTGATGTGCAACAAAAAATAAATTTCACCTTTTTCAAATCATACCATATTATTAATTAAACAAAGTTGCATATTAGTCCCTCTTTTTTCCAAACAAGAGGTTCCAGGAGCCTGAATCGTTCATCTGATCTCTTATGCTAATGCCTCTTTAATACGTAGTGTTCAACATAGTCTACATGTACTAGGTAAAAACATTATAGAAACTAGTAATTATACGGACCGAAATCACTCTGAAGATCAAGAAAACAAAGTTACAAAGCTACTTTTAATTGGTTGAAAACAGTTAGAAGGGGATAACTCTTAAACATTTTCACCCTAAAATTTGCAATGTTTACTTTTGCTCTACCACGTTTTGTGCCATACACATGTACTCTATTTCACTGGATTTATTTTCAACAGATATACTATCAAATGCATGAAATCAAGAAACGAAAATGAAATATCAAGTACTAGTATCTTTATTTAAGTATAATTATTTCAAATAAAGACGTAAGACAATACACCAGCAGGCATGTATAAGATGCTGAATAACAATATAAATAACATAAATCATGAAAGAACCTTAGTGAACACGCTCACATACCTCACGCGTCCACATTATGGATAGAGATTATCTATTTCGAGTTAGGAATAAAAAAGTCAGAGTTGTTGTCTTTCCAAGTCGGCTCGTTAAACAGGAAGTAAGAGAGTGACAGACCTGAAAATGTATCCCACCATATGGGACTTCTAAAGCTAAGTACAAAATATCAAAAGACTATGATAAATAGTTGCTGAGAAATCTGCGACGAAAAGTTTCAACCCTGAAATCTAGAAAAAGAAATCTTAGACGGCTCGCTCGTTTAACAGGAAGTAGTTGATCGACAGATCTGAAAACGTTTCCCACAATATGGGACCCCTACTTGAAGCTTTATACCAGATATCAAAAGCCTACAATTAGAAGTTTCTGAGAAATCTGTGACAAAAATTTTCAACCCTGAATTTTTAGTGAAAAAAGTCTCAGTCGGCTAGTTTAAAAAGAAATTAGATGATCGACAGACCTGAAAACGTATCCCACCATATAGAAGCTACATACCAAATATCAAAAGAATACAATCAATAACAGCTGAGATATCTGTTACAAAAAATTTGATCACGGACAGACTGACGGACAGATCAGTCAAAAACTGTATACCCTTTGCAACTTCATTGGGTGGGGTATAATAAAACAAGTTTTACTTAAATTAGATTAACAGTAAACACTAAAGTATGTCTCGCCTGCTGGCACCATTGGAATACCTAGTTATTCAACTATACATTCATTAATTATTGACAATTTCCTGTACACCAACTAAAATGATTCTAAATATCATAGTCACTGAGAAACAGACTTAACACAAAAAACCGATATTAACAGTCGTTTAGTGTAAAAGTGAGGTCAAGGTCAGATGACATTGTGACAGACAAAAAAACCTTAATTTAATTCATCAATATTCTAAATATCCGATGTCAAGCTATTATTCTTTTCCACAAATTAAAGTCTTACAAAAAGTGTACAGTTCTAAAAAAAGACAAAAGTTCACAGAATCACTAAAGCGTGAAAATGGGGTCAAGGTCAAATGACATGTTGACAGTTGCTTAAACCATAACCTGAACTGTCTGTATACTAAATATCAGATGCAAAACTATTATACTTTTCACGTAATTCATATTGCACAAAAGTCTTACAAAGAAGTTTTCAAAAGTGTACAGTTCGAAAAAGACAAAAGTTCACAGAGTCACTGAAGCGTGAAAATTGGGTCAATGTCAAATTGCATGTTGACAATTGCGTACTGTCTGTATACTAAATATTAGATGCCTAGCAATTATACTTTTCACGTAATTACAACCTAAAAAAGATCTAAAGTTCACAGAGTCACTGAAGCATAAAAATGGGGTCAAGGTCACACAGCATGGTAACAGTTACGTAGACCATAACCTGAACTGTCCGTATACCAAATATCAGATGCCTAGCTATTATACTTTTCAGGTAATTCATCAAAAGTTTACAGAATCACTGAAGCATAAAAATGGGGTCAAGCTCACACTGCATGGTAACAGTTATGTAGACCATAACCTGAACTGTCCGTATACCAAATATCAGATGCCTAGCAATTATATTTTTCACGTAATTCATTTTCCACAAAAAGTCTTACAAAGAAGTTTACAACCTGAAAAAAGATCTAAGTTCACAGAGTCACTGGAGCGTGAAACAAGCTGAACATAACAGTTCAGGTTATGGTCTATGCACCTGTTACCTTGTATCAAATATCATATTCCTAGCAATTATATTTTTAAAGTAATCCACAAAAGTCTTACAAACAAGAGGCTCCCAGAAGTCTGATTCGCTCACCTGGTCTTGATGTCAACCCTTTGAAGACTTTTGTATAGTTAATTGAGCTGAAGATTTTCTCTATCTGCAATAGTTTTCATTCTATAAGCAAAAAACTTTTTTTTTCACCTTTAAAGGGCCATAACCCCTTAAAGAGATCATCTGACAGCTTCGACCCTAGATCACTTTTGTAGAGCTAAATAAGCTGACCATTTAAGCAAGCAACAGCTTATCTCTATCTGCAATAGTTTTCATTCTATAGGAAAAAACACAATTTTTTCCTTTAAGGTGCCGTTTCCCCTATAAGGGGTCATCTGACAACTTCGACCCTATGAAGACTTTTGTAGAGGTAAATGAGCTGAACATTTAAGCAAGCAACAGCTTTTCTCTATCATCAATAGTTTTAATTTTATAGGCCAAAAACACTATTTTTTCACCTTTAAGGGGCTGCAACCCCTAAAGGGGTTCATCTGACAACTTTGACCAAATGGAGACTTTTGTAGAACTTTTGATACTGAAGCTGTTGGGTGGCATCAGATTTCATCTATCTCTTATAATTTTTGATTTACAATCCAAAAACAGTTGTCTGACCCCCCTGTTTTATTTTTAGAAACGACGGCCATGTTTTTGATAGATCAAAAATCGAAACACAAGTTTGGTGCAGGACTCCCTAAGGATCATTCATACCAAGTTTCATTAAATTCTGTTCAGTAGTTTCAGAGGAGAAGATTTTTGAAAACTTATTAACGGACGACAGACGACAGACAACGACAGACGCCGACAGACGACGCAGACGACGACGGACGCTAAGTGATTGCAATAGCTCACATGGACCGTCCAGGTGAGCTAAAAAGTTTACGACGCCGCCGCCGCCGTCGCCGGAAAGTAATACCTATGTCTCGATTCCGCGACTATTTGTCACAGGCGAGACAAAAACAAACAAATAGTATAAGTATGTTTGAATTATCCTTTACATTTGCTGTTTCATAAGAAATGTAGTTGGTTAAATTTAACCATCTAATTTTGTCATTCATTAGAAATGTGATTAAATCGAAAACTTTTTCCTAAATCATAATCATATATGGGATTTCGATCTCTCAGATGAGTGCAGATGTTGGTTTGTCATAGGGTGTTGTTTTGTCTTCCTTTACCGGATTTGACACGCTGAATGAACTATTGGCAACGCGACGGGTGTGCTATAGCAAGCAGGAACTGCTTACTCTTCCGGAGCACCTGAGTTCACTCTTGTTTCGACTGGAGTTCGCGTTGTTGATTGATATTCAGTTATTTTGTGTTTCCATGTTTTACATGTTGTCTGTGTTTGTCCCGTTCTTGTTGGTGTTTACTGGTTTTGTCTCTGCCCTTTCGGACTTTTGATATTCGGATACCCCATTGGTACCTCTGCTTCTTTAAATGTAAATTTAAAAGACAAAGCCATTTTAAGTTATTTTAAAATGTGTTAATATTGCAAGCAGTCTTTTGATTGAATATAGCGATATAGCAAATAATAATATCATGAATAAATAAAAAGCTTAGCCGAGCGCAGCATGATACGACCGCAACATGTTGAACCCTGTACGTTGTAGGCCCAATATTGATAGTCGATTGTTCTGGACACATGCAGCCCATGGTGGATTGACAAAATTTTTTTACAAATGGAACCTTTGGTGTACTTTCCATCTACATTTCACAAGGTATTCATTTTATTCAAAAGCAGACCAAAATAAATTACAATTATAAAAATAATACCCCTTTTGGCCCCTTATAAAGGGTATTTGCTACCTTTCACTTTAACCCTTTTTTACCCTTTAAATCTAGATCATTTTCTGAGGTTCACTCTTTGAAAACGTTCGATTTTTCAACTTTATACACTACCTTGCCACACGAAAAACTAAAATGTCGCCTGAAAAAACTTCTCGAAAAAGCCTTTTCAAACTCAAGGAATTGTGTTGTTTTGGGTTATAATTCTACCTTCTTTTCCAAAACATCTTTCAAAGATAAAATTTGTTACACACTGGAACAAGTTTGCAGTATGCTTGATTTCCTCATTGACAACATATTTGTCACCTTCGTAGGAGAGATTTTTCAACAACAAATCGGCATTCCAATGGGCACAAACTGTGCTCCTCTCCTCGCCGATTTGTTTTTATACTCTTACGAGACTGAATTTCTTCAGGGACTCGTAAAGAACAAGAAGATGAAAGAGGCAAGGTCATTTAATCTTACATTCAGATATATTGATGATGTCCTTTCTGTCAATAACACTTCATTTGGTAGTTGGATTCCTTCAATATATCCACCGAAATTGGAAATTAAAGAGAACACCGAATCTAATTGATTCACGTCTTTCTTGGATTTGCACCTCGAATTTGACCCAGGTGGTCATCTCAGTACAAAAATTTACGATAAATGAGACGATTTTAATTTTCAAATTATTAATTTTCCTAATCTACAGAGCAATATACCTACTTCTCCTGCATACGGTGTTTATATTTCTCAACTTATTCGATATGCCAGAGCTTGCACACATTTCACAGACTTTTTGATCAGACACCGGTTTCTTCGTGACCGACTTTTGAAGCAGGGCTATAAGAAAATACGTCTCATACGATCACTAAAAAAATTCTTTCTTCGTTATCAGCCACTAGTACAAAAGTTCAAAATTGAGTTAAAAGATATGATAGTTAATTGTTTTAATTAGTGTTTGACTGGTCTGCTGTACTGAGATGATCACCTCAATATCCCTATTGTGTCTCACAACTATGTTGTGTTCTATGGTCATTACCGGATCCTCAGATCGCAATGGAAGAGGGAGGTTTGGCGCCATAAAACCTGATTTAACCCACCATTTCATTTGAAATGCCTGTACCAAGTCAGGACCATTGTGATCCACCAGTTCTCCGGTATGACTGATTCGTTTTTGTCATTTTCTCTGGCCTATGAGATTGATCATTCAAGTTCGGTAGTTTTGTTATTACCTTTATTTACCCCTAACAACAATAAGGAGGAGGGGAGTGTCACAAAATCAATCCTATTCTTTTTTTAATTTACTACTTGACAAGAATAAAATGGGACTAAAAATAAAAGTTTCATCTAAAAAAGGGGGTTGCAATAATTAATCCACTATTTTGTATTGACTACTTGACAAGACTTAACATGCAAAATACATTTTCAAAATCGTACCATAAGTTGCATTTTTTGCCCCTTATGGGCCCCTCATTTTTAAATAAAAGAAGACAAAGACCCCCAAAATCAATACCACATATGTTTAATGGTAAGACACATCATTGTCAAATCTCATAGCAACTGGCCAATAAAAGTTACTGTGGAAACAAATAAAACATTTGAATTGTTTGCCCCTTTTGAGTCCCTAATTTGTTAACGAAAAGACGGGGGGCCTAAATCAATCTCATTTATCCTTGTATGGTATGAATAAACTGTTAACACAGAGACATGTCTCGCCTGTCGCAACTGGACACAGTATAAAATGAAGTAAAAATCCTCCTTAAACTGATCTTAACTGATGCTTAAGCAGCTGCATACCAAATATAAATGGTGAACCATAACTGCTTTAAATAAAACACTCATGACATATGTAAAAAGTTAAAAAGTGTAAAATCTCAAAGTCAGTAGACTGTGACTGCAGGATCATACAGATAAAATACTTTTGAAATTGATCTGTACTGATGCTAATGCAAGTGCATACCCAATATCAATGATGTACCATAACTGCTTCATGTTAAACAGACGTAAGAAAAAAGGTTAACCTCGGCCAAATCGGTGTAAAATTTAAAAGTCAGTAGACCGTGACTGCAGAAGCATACAGATGAAATGCTTTTGAAATTGATCTGTACTGATGCTAATGCAAGTGCATACCCAATATCATTGGTGAACCATAACTGCTTCATGTTAAACAGACTTAAGAAAAAAGGTTAACCAGGGCCAAATCAGTGTAAAATTTCAAAGTCAGTAGACCGTGACTGCAGGAGCATACAGGTAAAATCCTTTTAAAACTGATCTGTACTGATGCTGATGCAACTGCATATCAAATATCAATGTGTAACATAACTGCTTCATGTTAAACAGACTTAAGAAAAACGGTTAACCTTGGCCAAATCAGTGTAAAATTTCAAAGTCAGTAGACCGTGACTGCAGGAGCATACAGGTGAAATCCTTTTAAAACTGATCTGTACTGATGCTGATGCAACTGCATACCAAATATCAATGGTGTAACATAACTAGTTCACACAAAACAGACTTAAGCAAAAACTTTAACCAATTGTGGACGACGCCGCCGCCGCCGTCGTCGCCGGAAGCACCATACCTGAGTCTCGCCTTTTGCGACATTCGTCGCAGGCGAGACAAAAATTATTGTAAAATTTCACAGCATTTTGGTAAACCTAACAAAATATATTTTTGGCCCCTTTTTGGCTCCTAATTTCTAAAAGAAAAAAGGTGCATGGGACCCCCAAAAGAAATCCCAGTCATCCTTTTATAGTAAGGAACGTCACTGTCAAATACATACCAATAAGATACCTAGAACTTAAGTAATTGGGGAAACACTAAAGTTAACAGACAACGCATACGACGACGCAGACGCATTTTTGTTTAAAGTAAACACTCATAAAGCGCTATAAATATTAAAATAACTTTCAATTACGTTGCAGGAATGTAAAATGCATATAGTTTAAAAACTATACATTGAATCAGGTGGAAAATAACAATGATAGATGAATGTTAGCAAATAGCAAATAAAAAAAAACAACAACATGGCTGGAAGTCTTCAGCTGGACGACACATGTGACTTTGATATTTTTGTCCTACCAAATCTATAGTTTTTTGTTTTGGTTTGTGTTTTTTCACGTTTCATATAATTCGATCATGGCGTTCGAAATAAGATTATGCTTCATAAATCAATATCTAAGAAAATGTTCATTTTTTTCAAAACTAGAGAGCTTAACATTTAGAATAAAATCAATAGGATTAAAAATAATGTTTGTACTTCATGAGCTGTAATGCCTGCTGATGGAATGTATCAAGGCATTTTTTAAGTTATACTAATGAAACTCATTTTTTCCTTTTTTTAAACTGGTGGCCTTTGACCTCTTGATACAAAAATTAATATATTTTTTTTAATATTTTCATATTTTAATATTGTATCGTATTTTTAAGAGTGTCATAAATATTGCTTAAAAAACAGTTTCACTTCAAACAACAGGCTCCCAGGAGCCTGAATCGCTCACCTGTTATTGCTGTCGACACTATGAAAACTTTTGTATAGCTAAATGAGCTGAATGTTTTAGCAAGAAAAAGCTTTTCTCTGTCTGCAATAGTTTTCATTTATATGAAACGGACTTCTTACAATCACTTCTAGACAAAAAGGACCGCAAACTTGCTTTATCCTTCAATCTCACATTTCGTTATATTGATGATGTCTTTTCATGAAACAATCCTCGATTTGGTGACTATTTACATCTCATATATCCGAAGGAACTTGAGATTAAGGACACTACAGATTCTAGGAGGTCCGCTTCATATCTGGATCTATTTCTCGAAATTGACACACAAGGAAGGCTTTGTACAAAGCTCTATGACAAACGTGATGACTTCAACTCTCCAATAAGTAACTTTCCCTTTCTGTGTAGCAACATTCCGTCCGCTCCAGCATATGGAGTTTACGTATCACAATTGATTCGCTATTCCAGAGCATGTGGGGAGTACAACGACTTCCTTGATAGAGCCACACGGCTGACAAGCAAATTGTTAACACAGGGGTACGTTGCTCCCAGGTTGTTGTCATCACTCAAGAAATTTTACGGACAACATCATGTGCTTGTATACAAATACGGGATTTCTATCTCTCAGATAGAGAGCAATAGTTTTCATTCTATTGGCCAAAAACACTATTTTTCGCCATAAAGAGGATGTAACCCCTAAAAGTGGTCATCTGACAACTTTGACCTTGTGGAGACTATTGTAGAGCTAAATGAGCTTAACATTTAAGCAAGCAACCGCTTTTCTATATCTGCAATATTTTTCATTCTATAGGCCAAAAACATGAAAAAACGTTATTTTTCACCTTTAAGGGGCTGTAACCCCTTAATGAGGTCATCTTACAACTTCAACCTTATGGAGACTTTTGTAGAGCTAAATGCACTGAATATTTAAGCAAGCAACAGCTTTTCTCTATCTGCGATAGTTTTCATTCTATAGACCAAAAACACTTTTGTTCGCCTTAAAAGGGCTGTAACCCCTTAATTGGGTCATCTGACAACTTTGACCTTAAAGAGACTTTTGTAGAACTAAATGAGCTTAACATTTAAGCAAGCAACAACTTTTCTTTATCTGCAATAGTTTTCATTCTATAGGCCAAAAGCACTTCTTTTCGCCTTTAAGGGGCTGTAACTCCTTAACATTTAAGCAAGCTTTTCTTTATCTGCAATAGTTTTCATTCTATAGGCCAAAAACACTTATTTTATCGCCTTTAAGGGGCTGTAACCCCTAAAAGGGGTCAACTTGGACTTGGACTTCTGACAACTTGGACCTTCTTGAGACTTTTGTAAAGCTTAATGAGCTGAACATTTAAGCAAGCAACCGCTTTTCTCTATCTGCAATAGTTTTCATTCTATAGGCCAATAAAAAGCTTCGCCGAGCGCAGCATGATACCACCGTAACATATCATCCCTGTTCGTTTTAGGCACAATATGGATAGTCTATTGCTCTGGACACATGCAGCCCATGGTGGAATGACAAAGGTTTTTGACACAAGCTTCTCTGGTGGACTTTTGACCCAGGGGGTAAAAATATGAATTTTCAATTTTGTATTCTACTAATGCAAACAATAATGTTTGGGTAAAAAAAAATAAAAAAAGAACAAGAATAAAAAAAAAATATGATTACGGCCCCTTAGAAAATGAGCGTAAAAAGGTGGGGGTCGCAAAAATTAATTCTAAAATTTGGAATGAATATTTGGCAAGTATGAACTTGCAAAACATTTTTTTTAATTGGACCAAAAATAAAAAAGTTACGATTTTTAAGCCCATTTTGGTCACTAATAACATAACAGTAAAAAGGGGGACATAAAAATATATCTGCTACTTAACCAGAAACAAAAAAGTTTCGATAACAGCCCCTTTTGGCCCCTAATTATGTAACAGGTGAAAAAGGGCGGGTCGCAAAAATTAATTCTCAAAATTGAATTGGCTACTTGACAAAAATAAACTTGCAAAAAAAGTTGATTAAATCGGACCAGAAATAAAAAAGTTTAGATTACGGCCCCTTTTGGCCCCTTATTACGTAACAGGTCGAAAAGAGGATGGTCGCAAAAATTTATTCTCAAATTTGAATTAGCTAGTTGAAAAGAATTATCTTGCAAAAAAAATTTTCAAAATCGGACCAAAATAAAAAGTTTCAATTTTGGCCCCTAATTACAAAACGGGGAAAAAAGGGGGCACGAAATTCAATCAAGCCTATTCAAATTATGTTAAGGAACTTCCTTGACAAATTTCATACTAATTCTTTTAAGTGAGGAACATCACTACCAAATTACAAAGCAATCAGATAACTTAAACTGAAGTAATCGCGGCAACAAACAAAGAAATAACATTTTTGGCCCCTTTTTGGCCCCTAATTTAAAAAAAGGGGGCCCCCAAAATCAATCCCATTCATCCTTTAAGGGTAAGAAACATCATAGTTAAATTTCATAGCAATCAGATAGCTAGAGCTTAAGTTATTGAGGGAACACTTAAGTTAACAGACGACGACGACGACGCAGACGCAGACGACGACGACAGCATCATACCAATATACGTCCGCAATTTTTTTTTTGCAGTCGTATAAAAACATGACAAAACGCTATTATTAACCCTTAAGGGGCTGTAACCCCTAAAAGAGGTCATCTAAAAACTTCGACCTTATGGAGACTTTTGTTGAGCTTAATGAGCTGAACATTTAAGCAAGCAACCGCTTTGCCCTATCTGCAATAGTTTTCATTCTATAGGCCAAAAACATGAAAAAACGCTATTATTCACTTTTAAGGGGATGTAACCCCTATAAGGGGTCATCTGACAACTTCGATCCAATGGAGATTTTTGTAGAGCCTTTGATTCTGAAGAGAAAAAAATAAAAGATCTACATTCACATTGGCAAAATAGCTCAAAAAGGGTATTTATACCCCCAAAAATGAGCAAAATAAATGTGAAAGACTTGTTTAAAACATTAAACTCATAAAAAATACTATTAAGTTGCAAAAATCATAGATATAAGCGATATCTCTCAGAGATAGGATTTTTTCCCTTCGGGTAAAAAATCATCTACCTATGAGTAGTTTTCATTTTCACCCAAGGTGCGAGTTTAACTGATCAAAAAGATTTACTGATATTATTACAACATTCTAGAGATAAAGAACCAGTACTCCTAAGTACCTTGATGAGTTCCTGTTCAGCTTTGGATAAGTAAACATTTTATTCGCTATAAAATCTACTTAACATGTGATTTTTATCTATTTAAAGCATCCAGCAGAAAAAATCAAAAAGCTTCGCCGAGCGCAAAATGATACGACTGCAACACGTGGAGCCCTGTATCTTTTAGGCCAAATATGGAGTCAATTGTTCTTGACACATGCAGCCCATGGTGGAACGACAATGGTTTTTGACACATGCCTTCTTGGTGGACTTTCCATCAACATTTACAAGGAATTCATTAGATTTTAACTATTTTAAAAGCAATTGGAAAACATTATACCTACAATTTCATATCTATATCATTTCAGTATCCCTGCTCAATTTTATATTAAGATATAGATCGATCATTTTCTTGGCTAATCTAGTATTATTGATATTTTGACCCCTTTGACACCTCACTTCTTGAAAACAGTAAGAGATATTGCTTATATGTTAAACGATGAAAACGGTTTCAATTTTGGCCCCTAATTCATGATAGGGGAAAAACGGGAGATCGCAAAAAATAATTCTCAGTTGGTGGTTTTTCTGAATTGCTGCTTGATTGTGGGCTGTGTCGCGTACACTTATTCCACATCTCATTATGTTTTTATTGGTATCCGCTATTTGACAAAAACAAACATTGAAAAAAAATCAAAACGGATCACAAGTAAAATATTTTAGATTTTGGTCCCTTTTGGCCCCTAATTAAGTAGTAGGGAAAACAGGGTGGTCACAAAAAAAATCATTCTCAGTTTTTTATCCGCTATTTGACAAGAACAAACATGCAAAAAAGAATTCAAAACCAGACCACAAATAAAAAAAAATCAATTTTGGCCACTAATTGCATATTAGAGGGAAAAGGGGGTCGCAAAAATTAATTCTCAATTTTTATCCGCTATTTGACAAGAACAAACATGCAAAAAAATCCAAAATAGGATCACAAGTAAAATTTTTTTCATTTTTGTCCCATTTGGCCCCTAATTACGTAACAGGAGGAAAAAGGGATGGGGGTCGTTAAAATTAATTCTTAATTTGCATCTGCTATTGACAAGAACAAACGTAAAATAAATTCAAACTCAGACCACAAAGAAAAGTTTAGATTTTGGCCCTTTCTGGTCCCTTATGACATAAAGTGCAAAAAAGGGGACGGGAAAGTTCATTAGGTTCATTTTTTGTAAGAAATATTTTTAACAAACTTCATAGCAATAGGCCAAGGACTTAAATTATGGCGGAAACAAATAAAATATTTGAATTTTTTGCACCTTTTGGGCCCCTGATCTCAAAACAAAACAAGAGGCTCCCAGGAGCCTGAATCGCTCACCTGGTCTTGATGTCAACCCTATGAAGAACTTTGTAAAGCTAAATAAGCTGAACATTTAAGCAAGCAACTGTTTTTTTCTCTTTCAGCAATAGTTTTCATTCTGTAGGCCAAAATCTATAGAGACCTTTGTTGAGAGCTTAATGAACTGAACATTAAAGCAAGCAACCAATTTTCTTTTTCTGCTATAGTTTTCATTTTATAAGCCAATGAATCCTTTTGTTGAGCTAAATGAGCTGAACATTTAAGCAAGCAACAGCTTTTCTCTATCTGCAATAATTTTCATTCTACAGGCCAAAAACACTATTTTTTGCCTTTAAGGGACTGTAACCCCTATAAGGGGTCATCTGACAACTTCAACCTTATGGAGACTTTTGTAGAGCTAATTGAGCTGAACATCTAAACAAGCAACAGCTTTTCTCTATCTGCAATAGTTTTCATTCTACAGACCAAAAACACAAATTTTTGCCTTTAAGGGGCTGTAACCCCTATATGGGGTCATCTGACAACTTCGACCCTATGGACACTTTTGTAGAGCTAATTGAACTGAACATTTAAGCAAGCAACAGCTTTTCTCTATCTGCAATAGTTTTCATTCTACAGGTCAAAAACACTATTTTTCGCCTTTAAGGGGCTGTAACCCCTATAAAAGGTCATCAGACAACTTCGACCCTTCAGTGACTTTTGTAGAGCTAATTGAGCTGAATATTTAAGCAAGCAAAAGCTTTTCTCTATCTGCAATAGTTTTCATTCTACAGGTCAAAAACACTATTTTTCGCCTTTAAGGGGCTGTAACCCCTATAAGGGGTCATCTGACAACTTCGACCTTAAGGTTCGAGCTTTTGATGCTGAAGCAGTAGTGTGGCATCAGATTTCATCTATCTCTTATACTTTTTGATTTACAAGCCAAAAACAGTAGTCTGACCCCCCTGGTCTATTTTTAGAAACGGTGGCCATGTTTTTTTACCAATCAAAAATCTAAACATAAGTTTGGTGCAGGACACCCTAAGGATCAATCATACCAAGTTTCATTGAATTCTGTTCAGTAGTTTCAGAGAAGATTTTTGAAAAATTGTTAACGGACGACGACGACGACGACGACGACGGACGCCAAGTGATGGCAATAGCTCACATGGACCTTTGGTCCAGGTGAGCTAAAAAGAGGGACCCCCAAAATCAATCCCATTCATCCTTTTATGATAAGGCTCATCACTGTCAAATTTCATAGCAATCAGAAAACTAGAACTAAAGTTATTGTGGAAACAAACAAAAAGTAGTATTTTTGGTCCCTTGCCAGGTACAGATATATAGTAGTCGATTATGACAAAGTTAGTCATCAATTAGTCTAAGAAAAAGAACAAATTTACAGAAGACCAAATAATCTACATGCTCAACTTTCTTATTGACAACATATTTGTTCAGTTTGGTGGACGTGTTTCTCAGCAAACAATAGGGATTCCTAATTGTGCACCTTTGCTTGTTGATTTGTTTCTTCATTCATATGAAGCAGACTGGAGTTCTTACAATCTCTTCTAGACACTTTGGCATTATAAGCATAATTTAACTTTGTCTTTAATTTTCCTTTAAACAAATTGAATTTTACATGCCTTGGACAATTGTTTTTGCACGTTCATCGATTTAAACGGGAGGACAATATGTTGGTATGTACTTACATGTACATTTTACAAATAATTTGTAGGACCACAAGTTCTTGACAAACAAAATACATACCATCAACAACTTTATTATTTAAGCATTAAATTCCAGTATATTCTATGAAAAGAAGAAAAAGCAACGATAAGCTGAGCGTCATCATCAAATGATGTTGAATATACCAACGCATCCATGTATCCCGAATTCATTTCTAAACAGTAAATTAGTCAAAAATTGTCTATTTACAACCTTTTTTCATAAGAATCTATGTTTCTTCCTACATTAATCATTATATTTAGCTGTTTTTTGGTGATTTTGGGTGTTTTGGGGTGTTTTTGGGTATCTTTGGATGTTTTTGGGTAAATCGACGGACCGGACATAAAAGACTGTAGACTAGCTCTTTCTTTCAACCTCACGTTCCGTTATATTTATGATGTCCTTTCACTAAACAATTCTCGATTTGATGATTTTCTCCATCTCATATATCCCCAGGAGCTTGAGAAAAAGGACACAACGGATTCTAGGAAGTCTGCTTCATACTTATATCTACATCTCGAAATTGATTCTCAAGGAAGACTTTCAACAAGGCTCTATGACAAACGTGATGACTTCAACTTTCCAATCGTAAACTTTCCCTTCTTGTGTAGCAACATTCCGCCCGCTCCAGCTTATGGAGTTTACGTATCTCAATTGATTCGTTACTCCAGAGCGTGTGGGACTTACATCGATTTCCTTAGCAGAGCGACACGCCTGACACAAAAATTGCACACACAGGGTTATGTTGCTCCTCGGTTGCTGTCTTCACTAAAGAAATTTTACGGAAGACATCATGCACTTGCGATATGGGATTTCGATCTCTTAGATGAGTGCAGATGTTGGTTTGTCATAGGGTTTTGTTTTGTCTTCCTTTAACAAATTTGACACGCTTAATGGACTATTGGCAACGCGACGGGCGTGCTATAGCAAGCAGGAACTGCTTACTCTTCCGGAGCACCTGAGTTCACTCTTGCTTCGACTGGAGTTCGCGTTGTTGATTGATATTCAGCTATTTTGTGTTTCAATGTTTTACATGTTATCTGTTTTTGTCCCTTTCTTGTTGGTGCTTACTGGTTTTGTCTCTGCCCTTTCGGACTTTTGACATTCGGATACCCCATTGGTACCTCTGTTTCTTTCTAAACGAAAAAGGGAGAAACCCCCAAATTAATCTCATACATCCTTTTATGTTAAGGAACATTATTGTTAAATTTCATAGCAATCAGATAGCTGGAACTACAATTATTGTGGAAACACTAAAAATTAACAGATAACGACGACGAAGACAACGACGACAGCCTCATACCCTATTATGTCCGCAATTTTGTTTACGGTCGTATATTAAAAGCGTCCGGAGGAGAATATAAGACGTCGGATAGTAGGTAAAAAAGCAGTCGGCTGAATACATTAGTGTCCAAAAGCATATAAAATGTGCTTATTGAAAAACAAGAGGCTCCAAGGAGCCTGAATCTCTCACCTGAACCAATGACTGATGGGATGAAAAGATTTGTGGACACCTGAGGCAGAAATCTCCATAAAGATTCATCATACAACTTCCACCTTACACAGTTAGAGGCCATAACTTTTAAGCAAGCAACAGCTTTTCTCTCATTGCAATAGTTTTCTATCTATAGGCCAAAAAACACGAAAAATCACAATTTTTCATCTTTAAAGGGCCATAACCCCTCTAAGGGGTCATCTGGCAACATCAACCCAATGGACACTTTTGTAAAACTCAATGAGCTGAAGATTTAAGCAAGCAACAGCTCTTCTCTCACTGCAATATTTTTTCATTCTACAGGCAAACACACGGAAAAATCACCATTGTCTTTTTTTAAGGGCCGTAACCCCTATAAGAGGTCACCTGACAGCATTGTCTTAATGGAGACTTTTGTAGAGCGCAATAAGCTGAAGGTTTAAGCAACACAACAGCTTTTCTATAACTGCAATAGTTTTCAATCTATATGGCAAAAACACGAACAATCACTATTTTTTTACCTTTAAAGGGCGGTAACCCCTATAAGGTGTCATCTGACAACATCAACCCAATGGAGATTTTTGTAAAGTTCAATGAGCTGAAGGTTTAGGCAAGCAATAGCTTTTCTCTAACTGCAATAGTTTTCAATCTATAGGCAAAAAAAACACAAAAAAATAACAATTTTCATCTTAAAGGGTCATAATCCCTTCAAGGGGTCATCTGAAAGCTTCGACCTAATGAACACTTTTGTAGAGATTTAGATTGTGAAGAGCCTAAGATACTTTAGATAGTTTCTTTCTGTCCTAGTTTTCAAGTTATAAGCCTTTGATTGTGATTTTACCCGATATTCTATTTTTAGTAATAGCGGCCATGTTTGTAGACAAATCATAAAGCAAAACACAATTTTTAAACATCATGCATTAATAGATACTTTGACAAAGTTTTGAAAAAAATCCCTTCAGTAGTTTCAGAGAAGTAGATTTTTGAATGATATGTGTTGGTCAAGAAACATCATATTAAGCTAAGTTTTATTGGTCATATATAAAATGATTACAATACACCTTATGAAAGTTCAGTCCTAAGTTATATGTGGTAAGCAACAAATATCAAATGAAGCTGAGTTCATTTTGTCATGTAAAGCGTGATTACAATACATCTTACTAAGAATGTTTAATCTTAGTTAACAGGCAATCCACATGTTAGCTAAAATATAAAGCTCATATTAAAATTAAACAACTATTATTCATCATATCTTAATATACTAGTACACAAATTAGATTTTGTTATAAACATGATTAATAGCAAAGTTCAAGATAAAATTTACACCAACAAAATTTTGTTTTTAACAAAACAAAGATTTGTTAAGGCAACCATTTTTTAAAAAATATATTCAAACTGAAATGTCATGAATGTACATTTCAAAATAAAATAAAGGAACAAATTCAATAGAGCATAAAAATAAGAGGGATACAAATCATCTTTGTAAACTAAATAAAAACAACTTTTAATTTTATCTTTTTTTACACCAACAAGGTTGTATTTTCATTAATAAAACAAAGTCCAAGGCAACACATTTGTAATAATTAATTCCAAGTGAAATGTACATTTATTTTACAAAAAAAATAATAAAGCAAAATGAATAAAGTTTTACTTTTTTAACTTTAAGGGGTGCTCTTTAGGAGGAATATTTTCACAACATTTAAAAAATCTAATGGGTAAAGTACACTAAGATGTTTAAGAAAAATCATAATATTAATGTTAACATTCATTACTCAATGTGTTCATTGTAATTGATGTTGTCATGATAAACTGTGCATTTCATATTAAAATATGGTATTTTGGTGAAAATCTAGCCGCTATAAAGACTTAGTATGAAAAGCAAAAACATGTTTTGATTTTGATGGATTGTTATAAATTCTCTAAACGCTGTACATGTATTACTAATTGACATAAATCTAAAAAAATTGACATTATTTATAGCAGTATATTATGCATAGAAAGTTAGGATTAAAAACATACATATTACATGTACATGAGCACACAACAATAAGTCATTCAAACCATGGTTTACGCAGATCTATGTATATCAAAACTTGTCACATTTGTACACTAAATCAGGCATAAAAGTTCTCTAATCATAGAATCAAATCTTTACACATATTTTTCCCTTCTTCTTCCAATATTTAAATGAAAAACAGAAAATTCTTTCGAAACAGTCACCATGCAGACTGGATCTCAATTTATATATATGCAACATTTTAAAAACAAATATATTGTATAAAATTCTGAACAAAACTAAAACAATTACGTGATGAGATGATTTCACATAGAAAACCTTTCCACAGAATAAAGAAAAGAAAATATTTACATGATGTACATGTATGCTGTTTACATTTAAAATCAAATAGAGATAATAGATCATTTCCAACTGGAAGATAATTTATAATAACATATTGTTATATCTAGGTCTATGCACAGTGTGCTTATAATTAATCTCAAGACATATTCAATGTAAAGACATTTCGTCTGGTTTGATTGCATTTTGTTTAGTTATTTGATTATTACAAGACATGGCAAGAATCTGTAATGCATACAAAAAGAACCAAATTTAATTGTTAATGTTTAAATTCCAATTGGTCACTATACACTAAATCATTTAATTTTTTTTTTCTCGATCCTCATTTCAAATTCATAAGTAGGTCAACAATGTGTACATGGTTTTGTCTTTGTGCCATGCCAATACATTTCTGTCTTTCTTCTGGTTTGATAACATGCCCAGTCTTAGCATATGTTTCAAGGAAAAGCTGACCTATTTTATGATGTCCCTTCCAAAATGCTGCATATAAAGCTGTCATTCCATTCTTATCCTTTATCCTAGTATCTACGCACCAATCTAACTTGTCTCCATTCATGTCAAGTAAGAATTTGACAGTTTCACACTGACCATTGTAACTGGCTGTAATCAATGGTGTTTGATTGTCATTTGTTGTCTCGTTTATATCCATACCAACATCTATCAGTAGTTTAACGATGTTTGTATGTCCTTCCTGACATCCAGCATGTAAAGCTGTAAATCCATTTTTATCCTTTATCCTAGTATCCACACGACTATCTAACTTGTCTCCATTCATGTCTAGCAGGAATTTGACTGTTTCATACTGACCATTGATACTGGCTAATAACAATGGTGTTTGATTGTAAATTGTCGTCTCATTAATATTCATGCCAATATCCATAAGTAGTTTAACTATGTTTGTATGACCTTTACAACATGCGACATGTAAAGCTGTCCACCCATTCTGATTCTTATTCCTAGTACCCACACGACTATCTAACTTGTCTCCATTCATGTCAAGCAAGAGTTTGACAGTTTCATACTGACCATTGCCACTGGCTATAAACAATGGTGTTTGATTGTTATTTGTTGTTTCGTTAATATTCATACCAACATCTATAAGTAGTTTAACATTGTTTGCATGTCCTTTCTCACATGCGGCATGTAAAGCTGTCATTCCATTGATAGCTTTTATCCTAGTGTCCACGCGACTATCTAACTTATCTCCATTCATGTCCAGCAGGAATTTGACAGATTCATACTGACCATTGTAACTGCCTACATACAATGGTGTTTCATTGTAATTTGCTGTCTCGTTTATATTCATACCAACATCTATAAGTAGTTCAACAATTTTTGTATGACCTTTACCACATGCTGCATGTAAAGCTGTCCATCCATTGATAGTCTTTATCCTAGTATCCACACAAATATCTAATTTATCACCATTCATGTCAAGCAGGAATTTGACAGTTTCATACTGACCATTCCAACTGGCTGCATACAATGGTGTTTGATTTTTAATTGTTGTCTCGTTTATATTCATACCAACATCTATAAGTAGTTCAACAATGTTTGTATGACCTTTACAACATGCTGCATGTAAAGCTGTCCATCCATTGATATCCTTTATCCTAGTATCCACACAAATATCTAATTTATCACCATTCATGTCAAGCAGGAATTTGACAGTTTCATACTGACCATTCAAACTGGCTATATGCAATGGTGTTTCATTGTAATTTGCTGTCTCGTTTATATTCATACCAACATCTATAAGTAGTTCAGCAATTTTTGTATGACCTTTACCACATGCTGCATGTAAAGCTGTCCTTCCATTGATAGCCTTTATCCTAGTATCCACACAAATATATAATTTATCACCATTCATGTCAAGCAGGCATTTGACAGTTTTATACTGGCCAGTTAGACAGGCTATCAACAATGGTGTGTGATTGTCATTTGCTGTCTCGTTTATATCCATGCCAACATCTATAAGTAGTTTAACAATGTTTGTATGTCCTTTCTCACATGCGGCATGTAAAGCTGTCATTCCATTGATAGCTTTTATCCTAGTGTCCACGCGACTATCTAACTTATCTCCATTCATGTCCAGCAGGAATTTGACAGATTCATACTGACCATTGTAACTGCCTACATACAATGGTGTTTCATTGTAATTTGCTGTCTCGTTTATATTCATACCAACATCTATAAGTAGTTTAACAATGTTTGTATGTCCTTTAATACATGCATAATGTAAAGGTGTCAATCCATTACTATCCTTTATCCTAGTATCCACACGGCTATTTTCTTTTAAGTTTAGTAGAAATTCAACTGTGTTGTAGTGACCATTTAAACATGCTAAAAACAAGGGTGTTAAATTGTTAGGAGTTGTGTCATTGACATTCATTTGATTGTTATTTGTTGTTTCGTTAATATTCATACCAACATCTATAAGTAGTTTAACATTGTTTACATGTCCTTTCTCACATGCGGCATGTAAAGCTGTCATTCCATTGATAGCCTTTATCCTTGTGTCCACGCGACTATCTAACTTATCTCCATTCATGTCCAGCAGGAATTTGACAGATTCATACTGACCATTGTAACTGCCTACATACAATGGTGTTTCATTGTAATTTGCTGTCTCGTTTATATTCATACCAACATCTATAAGTAGTTCAACAATGTTTGTATGACCTTTACCACATGCTGCATGTAAAGCTGTCCATCCATTGATATCCTTTATCCTAGTATCCACACAAATATCTAATTTATCACCATTCATGTCAAGCAGGAATTTGACAGTTTCATACTGACCATTCAAACTGGCTATATACAATGGTGTTTCATTGTAATTTGCTGTCTCGTTTATATCCATGCCAACATCTATAAGTAGTTTAACAATGTTTGTATGTCCTTTCTCACATGCGGCATGTAAAGCTGTCATTCCATTGATAGCTTTTATCCTAGTGTCCACGCGACTATCTAACTTATCTCCATTCATGTCCAGCAGGAATTTGACAGATTCATACTGACCATTGTAACTGCCTACATACAATGGTGTTTCATTGTAATTTGCTGTCTCGTTTATATTCATACCAACATCTATAAGTAGTTCAACAATTTTTGTATGACCTTTACCACATGCTGCATGTAAAGCTGTCCATCCATTGATAGTCTTTATCCTAGTATCCACACAAATATCTAATTTATCACCATTCATGTCAAGCAGGAATTTGACAGTTTCATACTGACCATTCCAACTGGCTGCATACAATGGTGTTTGATTTTTAATTGTTGTCTCGTTTATATTCATACCAACATCTATAAGTAGTTCAACAATGTTTGTATGACCTTTACAACATGCTGCATGTAAAGCTGTCCATCCATTGATATCCTTTATCCTAGTATCCACACAAATATCTAATTTATCACCATTCATGTCAAGCAGGAATTTGACAGTTTCATACTGACCATTCAAACTGGCTATATGCAATGGTGTTTCATTGTAATTTGCTGTCTCGTTTATATTCATACCAACATCTATAAGTAGTTCAGCAATTTTTGTATGACCTTTACCACATGCTGCATGTAAAGCTGTCCTTCCATTGATAGCCTTTATCCTAGTATCCACACAAATATCTAATTTATCACCATTCATGTCAAGCAGGCATTTGACAGTTTTATACTGGCCAGTTAGACAGGCTATCAACAATGGTGTGTGATTGTCATTTGCTGTCTCGTTTATATCCCTGCCAACATCTATAAGTAGTTTAACAATGTTTGTATGTCCTTTAATACATGCATAATGTAAAGGTGTCAATCCATTATTATCCTTTATCCTAGTATCCACACGGCTATTTTTTTTTAAGTTTAGTAGAAATTCAACTGTGTTGTAGTGACCATTTAAACATGCTAGAAACAAGGGTGTTAAATTGTTAGGAGTTGTGTCATTGACATTCATTCCAAATCCAACCAGTTGTTTTACAACATTGTTGTGTCCATTATATACTGCTAGATGCAAAGATGAATAACCCTGGCTACTTTTAGTAATCATGTTTGGGAATCTGTGTACATATTTGTAAAGGAATTGTACAACATTAGAATGTCCCTTTTCACACGCCTTCATGAATGGTGTTATTCCATCTGCATCAGTTTGGTCAAGCTGATTGTCATATTTTTGTGAAAAATATTGAACAAGTTCAATATATCCTAATGATGCTACTATATGTAGAGGTGTTGTATTTTCTGAATTTCTTGTTAATTCTCTTACATTCAATGGAAATTGTTTGTCAATTAAATCAACAAGACTCTTACGATACTCCTCATTCTTTGTGTTCAGATTGTCAAATACAGCCCAGTAATTACCCTTAATTATCTCTGCCTTCTGTCGATCCATATACAACGCCTTTTGTTTCTCGGGAATATAGATCACATTACCAATGCTGCTTTGCCCGTGTGATTTTACCTGCATACGATTTCTGATAAATAGTGAATCTGCATGCTTTATTATGGTAGACATTATTGATGATGCAATAGCAATGGAAAGGATGTCAAACATCTTGTCGTGGACTGCCGTGTAACCATCATCTGACTCACTGATAAAAATTCCCTCTAGCCTTGTAAAGGTCACACAGTCTGGTATCTTATTCAAAGCCTGTTCTATATCACATTCTTTACATATATCTTTAATGACTGCATGGATCTCTTTGCTTTCAAGTGTCTCTCTTTTAAGATTGTTGTTATGGAGTACTAGCAAGGCAAGGGCAATAAAAGCTGTATGCGAATCTCGTTTTAATCCTTTGATTTCGGCAGTAATCACGTCTACTGGGTGGGTAAAAAATCGTATATCTTTATCTTTTCTACGTTGAAACAGGGAACACAAAAGTGGAAAAAAGTCAAATTCAGCTACATTTGGTATTTTATCCAGTGTTGTTTGTTCAAGGTATGCTAATGCTATTTCCTGTAACTCTTTCTCTGACAATTTATAGTTCTCTGAGAAGCTACATTGCTTTAAATTAAAACAGTTGAAGTCTGGAAAGGCTGTGTTTGTATATATATTTCCTCTGCATGTTGCAATTATCCTCAATCCTGTTAATTTGGTTTGGTTCGAGCTTGGTGCTAGCTGTGAAAATGGATCTTGTTCTGCATTGTTAGTGTATAAATCATCAACTGTCTCTTCATTCAGAAGTGAAATGGGATCTTCATTTGGATTATCTGTAGAAAAATTATCAATTGTCTCTTCACCCAATAGCTTTTTAATATTTTCTTCCACATGTTCCCACGCCTTGGACAGCAATTGTTCAAAAACAAATTTTCCACAAATATCATCAATTACAAGAACTTGCCTTTTATCTTTGCAAAGAACCTTCATGACTTCTGATGGGTGGTAAATTGGATATAACTCATAACCTTGACCTTCAAGAACCAATGCCACATGATGTGCCACAGCTGATTTGCCACATCCTGGTGACCCTATAACTATCACTCCTCTACTTGATTCCAAGGTTTCCAAAACAAAGGTAGTAGCAGATGTACTGACATAATTTTCGTTCTTTTTCTTCCATTCATCAATGGTTTTCTCTCTTAGTGCTGAAAAAATTAATGAATATTTATCATATAAAGAATCAAGGTCAAGATCAAGTGTTGAGGATGTAAATGCATTACAATACTAAAAGTACATATAGCCCACATTTCATCTTTTATTGTTAATAACATTCGCTTTAGAGAATAAGAGAGATAAAGATGTTGCACACAAGCAATCATGGTAAAATTATTTGATAACTCCGCCCCCCCAAAAAAAAAAAAAATAAAAAGCTTCGCCGAGCGCAGCATGATACGACCGCAACATGTTGAACTCTGTACGTTTTAGGCCTAATATGGATAGTCTATTGTTCTGGACACATGCAGCCTATGGTGGACTGACAAAGGTTTTTGACACATGCCTCTCTGATGGACTTTCGACCCAGGGGGTTAAAATATAAATTTTGAATGTTGTATTCTACTCTTTAAAAGAATAATGTTTGGGGAAAAAATTAAAAATCGAACCAGATTTTTTTTTTAAATTATGATTACAGCCCCAAAAATTTATTCTTAAATTTAGAAACGCTACCTGACAAGAATAAATTTGCAAAAAAATTTTCAAAATCATACCACAGATAAAAAAGCCCCATTTGGCCCCTAATTACGTAATAGGGGGAAAAAGGGGGGAAGCAAAAATTAATTCTTAATTTTGTATTTGCTATTTGACAAGAACAAACATGCAAAAAAAATTTTCAAAATCGGACCAGAAATAAAAAAGTTACAATTTTGGCCCCTTTTGGGTCCCTAATAACGTAACAGTAAAAAAAGGGGACACAAAAATATATCTGCTACTTGACAAGAATAAACTTGCAAAAAAAATTATCAAAATCGGACAAGAATTAAAAAAGTTTCGATTTCGGCCCCTTTTGGCCCCTTATTACGTAACAGGTGAAAAAGGGGTGGGGGTCGCAAAAATAATTTCTCAAATTTGGATTTGCTACTTGACAAAAATAAACTTGCAAAAAAAAATTCAAAATCGGACCACAAATAAAAAAGTTTCGATTTTGGCCCCATTTGGCCCCTAATTACGTAATAGGGGAAAAAAGGGGGTCGCAAAAAATAATTTTTAATTTTGTATCCGCTATTTGACAAGAACAAACATGCAAAACAAATTTTCAAAATCGGACCACAAATTTAAAAGTTTTTTTTTGGCCCCTTATTACACAACGGAGAAAAAGGGGGCACAAAAATTCATCAGGTTCATTCTTTTATTGTAAGAAACATTCTTGACAAATTTCACAGCAATAGGCCAACTAGGACCAAAGTTATGGTGGAAACAAGTAAAATATTTGAATTTTTTGCCCCTTTTGGGCCCCTTATTTCGAAACAAAAAAAGGGGGACCCCCAAAATCAATCCCATTCATCCTTGTATGGCAAGGAACATCACTGTCAAATTTCATACCAATTGGATAACTAGAACTAAAGTTATTGTGGAAACAAACAAAAAAGTAGTATTTTTGGCCCTTTTTTGGCCCCTAATTTCTAAACGAAAAATGGGGGGAACCCCCAAAATCAATCCCATTCATCCTTTTATGGTAAGGAACATCATTGTAAAGTTTCATAGCAATCGGCTTACTGGAACTAAAGTTATTGTGGAAACACTAAAAAGTTAACAGACGACGACGACGACGACGACGACGACAGCATCATACCATAATTTTTCTCAGCAACTACTTATCAAGGCCTTTTGAAATTTAGTATGCATCATCGGCATGAAGTTAAATATGGTTAAATACTGGTCTGTTGCTCATCTACTTCATGTTTACCAATTAAGTGAATTTTGACATTAATGGTCAGTGTTATAAAATTTTCGTAACAGTTTTCTCAGCAACTACTTATCACATTTATGCGATATTTGATATGAGCGTCAGCATGTTGTCTCATAACCTGGGATTTGATTTCAGGTCTGTCGCTCATCTACTTCCTGTTTACCAACTAGTTATTTGTTTTAACATTAATGGTCAAGGATAGAAAATTTGTGTAACATTTTTCTAAGCAACTACTTAAAACAGCTATTTGTTATTTGGTATGCATTGTCAGAATGAGGTTCCTTAAGGTGGGATTCAATTTCAAGTATGTTGCTCATCTACTTCCTGTTAAAGGAAATCAGGCCATTTCTGTCTTTAACCCATTTTTGACATATGCAGCCCATTGTGGATTCATTAAGCTTTTTGTGGTGGACTTTCAATGAGTATATAAATTGAAAAATTTTGTAGAAAATCAAAATTTCTCTGATTTTTTAAGATTCATAGGGGCATATCTCCTGTTTAAACATTTGGACCAAAAGGAATAATAAGCTTGGTGTGTCAATACTAATAAGCTTTCAAGTTAAAGGACTTTACAATGCCTTGGTAGAGCTTCAAAGCCACAATATGGAGACTTTTTTTTATTGTTAAGTGCATATTCATATCATATATGGCCCTGAAAACTCCTGAAAGGGGACTTCTGACAACTTAAATAAAACCGAGAATTTTACAAAGCTTCTTCAGAGCGTGCTGGACTTACATCGATTTCCTTAACAGAGCGACACGTCTGACGCAAAAATTGCTGACACAGGGTTATGTTGCTCCTTGGTTGCTGTCTTCACTCAAGAAATTTTACGGAAGACATCATGCACTTATAGACAAATATGGGATTTCGATGAGTGCAGATGTTGGTTTGTCTTAGGCTGTTGTTTTGTCTTCCTTTACCGGATTTGACACGCTGAATGGACTATTGGCAACGCGACGGGTGTGCTATAGCAAGCAGGAAATGCTTACTCTTCCGGAGCACCTTAGTTCACTCTTGTTTCGACTGGAGTTCGCGTTGTTGATTGATATTCAGTTGTTTTGTGTTTCTATGTTTTACATGTTGTCTGTTTTTGTCCCGTTCTTGTTGGTGTTTACTGGTTTACTGGTTTTGTCTCTGCCCTTTCGGACTTTTGACATTCGGATAACCCATTGGTACCTCTGCTTCTCTCTTGAGCTGACCAGTCCATTTAGTCAAGCAAAAGATTTTCCTGGCTCTATCTGCAATAGATTCATTTAATAAGACATGACTTTTGACAGTTAAAGGCCAAGATGTCATAAGACAGTCTCAAATAAACAGATATTCGTATGGAGCAATCTGAATTTTACCAAGCAAAATCTTTCTCTATTCATGCTATTTGCAATAGTTTTCAATCTACAAGAAAAACTATTGACAACTTAACCCAATATTTCTTATGTAGAGCTTTAATTAAACTGGACAATGTTGTAATTTAAAAATTTTATATATCTTTATTGGTTTGCAATATGAGGGAATCTTTGAAAACTATTAATTATAACGTTCAAAAGAGAAATAATTTCTAATAGGAATGATCCTATAACTTTGACCTTTTGCATAGATTGTAAATTTTAATGTGCTCAACAATGTATACTTAGATTTTCTAAATACAGTATTTTATTTCAAAGATTCTAATATATTAAGCTATATTAATTTCAAAAGGCGAAAATACAGAAACAACAATAACTCCTAAATGGGTTGTAAAATCTTTTTCAAAATTTCTAAGTAGGAAGATCCTGAAGTACTCAGAATGTTTACCCTGCTGGAATGTTTTTATCTGCTACATTTTTAAATTACCACTTAGTTCATTTTTTGTTAAGTTCAACGGCCATTTGTGATGACAAACCAAAAATTATAATAATGATTTGTGTGTGTGTGAGTGTTTAAAACCTTTATCAACCTACCTGGGCCATGTACATGATGTAGGGCAATCAGTTTTAAGGGTCCTACTAACAAATATCCGACTGTGTCTGGATGCGTCCGTCAATACATAAAAAGCGTCTGGCGTAAAATTTTGATATCTATAAAATCAAGATTCTTTCAAGTCTTGAAAAAAACCAACGGGAGATTCCACAAAAAGTCGTTACAACTTCTGAACGGGAGCTGGGTCAAAGAGATTTTGTCTCCTGGCGTGAGATTCACATGTTTGCTTTGTACTCAATTTTTGCTCATAGTTCCTTTATGGAGATTGTGTCATAAACACTTTTCAAAACCCCAGTTTTTATCATTCAAGTATTTATCAACAGCGATTATTAAAAAATGTTTTCGGGCAAATGTTTTTAGTACTACCAGGTGCCTTATCTTTTCTTTCGGACGCTTTTTATGTTCTGCCGGACGCTTTTTACGTTGCCCGACGCACCCGGACGTTTATTTGTAGGACCGAGTTTTAATGGTGGAAGAAACCAGAGAACCCAGAGGGAACTACCCACCTTGGGCAGGTGACTGACAAGCCTAATCACAAACAGTTGGGAAAGTCCCCTTTTTGTTAAATACAAACGGGACTTGAACACCAGCTTAGAGGTGATCAGCTAGTGATCAACAGTGTAGTATTTAAACAAGTGCCTTAGACCACTTGGCCACCCAGGCTCCTAATAATAATGATTTGTAAAGGACACTCTATAGAACAACCCTATCAACTTTGTTACATTTGGTTTAAGTATTTAGGGAAGAGTTTTGAGAAGTAACACAACAGACAGCTGGATGGACATGGAAAAACAAACACTAAGAGATGGCAACTCCGCATGTTTTTCATTCAGGTGAGCTACAAATGCACTGAAAACTGAGATGTGATAGATAGAAAGATAAGACAGACACAGATACTAAATCAAACTGTATTGTATAAAGAGGAGGCTCGTGATTAAAAAAATACACCAGTTAATGTAATTTGAAAGAGAAACAATGTTATTTGAAACAAAAACAGGCAAAAATTACCATAAAATGTATTTTTACAGCTATTAAGAAAATAATAAATATTAATACCATCTGCATTATTTTTTTCAGTGGACAGTGAATCCAATTTTGAATCAATTTCTAGGACTGTTCTTCTTGTTAGTTCAAGCTCTTTTTCATTCTGTCTCAACAGTTGTAATGTATCTGCATCAACTGGTCCTTTGGCAAGTTGATCAACTTGTTTCTTGAGATTTCCCGCCAAATTCAAAATAGCCTGTAATAAATTATAAACAAATAATAAAAAAGCTACGCCGAGGGCAGTATGATACGATCAGCAACAAGCTGAACCCTTTACATTGTAGGCCCAATATGGATAGTCTATAGCTTTGGTCATATGCAGCCCCTGATGGACTTACAGTGCATTTTGACACATGCATCCTGTGATGGACTTTATAATGCATATAAGACACATTCATATATATTTGCATCAACATCTAATAGATAAAGTCTTGCTTCTATATTTTTTTTTATTTGTTTACCCTTTGACCCCTAATTATTAAAAAAACGGGAAGAGATGTTGCAAATCTGACCAAAAAATACAGGCAGGGATTTTCAAAGAATTCCAATGAAAAACAAATTTGAAAATCGTACCAATCGTACCGTAGAGCGCAGTATGATATGACTGAAACATGTTGAACCCTGTACGTTTTAGGCCCAATATGGACACTTAATTGCCCTTGACACGTACGCCCATGGTGGACTGACAAAGTTTTTTGACACATGGGGCCTTTAAATTGGTGGTCTTTCCAACATCATTTGTGATGGAATTCTTTTTTTATAAAGCAAACCAAAAATAAAGTACAGTTTAACACAAATATTACTGATAATAAGGATATCTGCGACCTTTCATTTTTGCTTTTATGACCCCCAATGGCAATGAGGAGGAACAGAGTGTCATACAATTTTATTTTGTAAATTTACCTTTAGCAAAAAAAAAAATTGAAAATGGACATTAAATAAAAAAGTTTCCATTTTGGAACCTTTTGACCTTTACTTTTCAAACCAAAGAGGGGGGTTGTAAAAATTCATCCCCCATTTTGTATCCATTACTTGAAAAGACTTAACCAGCAAGAAAAAAAAATATCAAAATCTGACCAGAATAAAACAAGAGGCTCCTTGGAGTCAACCCTATGAAGAACTTTGTAGAGCTTAATAACCTGACCATTTAAGCAAGCAACAACTTTTCTCTTTCAGCAATAGATTTCATTTCTTTATCTGCTATAGTTTTCATTATACAAGCCAAAAACATGAAAATATGCAAGCAACAGCTTTTTCTTTATCTGCAATAGTTTTCATTCTATAGGCCAAAGACACTATTTTTCGCCTTTAAGGGGTCATGTGATAACTTCACCCCTATGAAGACTTTTGTAGAGCTAAATGAGCTGAATATTTATATAAGCAAGCAACAGCTTCCCCCTATCTGCAATAGTTATCATTCTATAGGTCAAAAATACTTTTTTTGCCTTTAAAGGGCTGTTACCCCTATAAGGGGTCAACTGACAACTTCAACCCTACGAATGCTTTTGTAGAGCTAAATGAGCTGAACATTTAAGCAAGCAACAGCTATTCTCTATCTGCAATAGTTTTCATTCTATAGGCCAAAAACACTATTTTTCACCTTTAAGGGGATGTAACCCCTATAAGGGGTCATCTGACAACTTCGACCCTATGAAGACTTTTGTAGAGCTAAATGAGCTGAACATTTAAGCAATGCAACAGCACTTCTCTATCTGCAATAGTTTTCATTCTATGGGCCAAAAACAATATAATTCGCCTTGAAGAGGCTGTAATCCTCTGACAACTTCAACCCTATGACAACTTTTGTAGAGCTAAAGAAGTTGAACATTTAAGCAAGCAAAAGCTTTTCTCTATCTGCAATAGTTTTCATTATATGGGCCAAAAACACTTTTTATGCCTTTAAAGGGCTGTAACCCCTAAAAGGGGATCATCTGACAACTTCTACTCTATGACTTCTTTTGTAGAGTTAAATGAGCTGAACATTAAAGCAAGCAACAGCATTTCTCTTCATTCTATTGGCCAAAAACACTATTTCCCCCTTAAAGGGGCTGTAACCCCAATAAGGGGTCATCTGACAACTTTAACCCTATAGAAATTTTTGTAGAGCAACATGACCTGAACATTTAATCAAGCATAAGCTTTTCTCTATTTGCAATAGTTTAACCCCTATAAAGGATCATCTGACAACTTCGATCAAATAGAAACTTTGGTAGAAAGTTTGATGCTGAATTAGTAAGGTGTATCAGATTTCATCTATCTCATACTTTTTGATTTACAAGCCAAAAACAGTTGTCTGACCCCCTGGGCTATTTTTAGTCAGGTCGCCATGTTTTTTGACGAATTAAAAAACAAAACACAAGTTTGGTGAAGAACAACCTACGGATCATTCATACTAAGTTTCATTATATTCTGTTCAGTAGATTCAGAGGAGAAGATTTTTGAAAAATTGTTAACGGACGACAGACGACGATGTCAGACGACAGAAGCCAAGTGATGGTAATAGCTCATATGGATCTTTAGTCCAGGTGAGCTAAAAAGTTGCATTCTTTGCTCCTTTTGGGCCCCTTATTTCAAAATGCATAAAGAGGGACCCCCAAAATCATTCCCCTGTATGATTTTATGGTAAGGCATATCAGGCCTGAGTACACAATTAATTTTCCCTCTTTGTTCAATATAGCGAAGTTTTACTTTACGGAAAAAATTATGGCTATAAATACTTTATATTTAGCTATATTGTACCTATGGCCAATATGGTAAACGAAAAGCAAAGGGCAATAATTGTGTACTCGTACCTATTACACCTCAGAAACGCCTCAACTTTTTGAAATAAAGTGTTTTTTTATGATGCTGAGTCTTTTTTTAGTTGAAATAGAATGTTTCAGAGGGGTGCAATGCTTAACCTGAAAGATATAAGCACTTGTGTGGGAGAGATTGGCTTAAACATTTTGTCCGCTAAATCCACAGTAAAACCCATCATGCCTTGTAACAACCGTTATTGTAATAAAAACCGTTATTGTAATAAATTTTGTTATATGAATTAAAAGTGGATTTTTTTATTTTACGTGAAGGAATTAATTGTAACTAAGATATTATCACCAAAAATAATTGAATATTTTAACTAATTATGAAAAAAAATTACATTTAAAAACAGTTTATTACAATAACAGTTGTTATCACAATAACGGTTGGCATGCTCAACTGTTATTGTAATAAACTTTTATATATCGTAAAATTTATAAATTTTTGAATAAATTTTACTTCTTAGTTGAAGTCAAAATATATTCATGATTGCTTAATACCGATATCAGTTGTTATTATTACTATCATAACCAAAGGAATGACTTTGATTTTTTCTCACAATAACGGTTGACGACCGAAATCCTTATTATTAGAACAACCGTTTTGGTAATAAACTTTTTCAATCAACCCAATTTCGTCTTTAAATCATCCAAAATGACTAATAGTCGTGGAAAATTGGTATTTCAGTCATTTTAAACAGTTATTTTTTATATTTTCGAACTATTTTCAGAAATTAAGATTTTTGTCTTACAATTTTGGCTAAGTGTCCCATATATTCTGAAAATATGAATATATTGTCTGAAATGGATATAGATGAACTACTGGTACTTGAACATACTAATTGATTCATATTCAAGTCATTTTGAGTCTTCTAAATAAAATATGTCTTTGAAACTTTTATTACAATAACGGTTGACGACCGAAATCCTTATTGTAACAACAACCGTTATGGTAAAAAACTTTTTCAATCAATCTTAATTCGTCTTTAAAACATCCTAAATGACTAATAGTCGCGGAAAATTGGTATTTCAGTCATTTTAAACGGTTATTTTTTTATATTTTCAGTTAATTTAAGAAATTAAGATTTTCTTACAATTTTGGCTAAGTGTCCCATATATTCTGAAAATATGAATATATTGTCTTAAATAAATATAGATGATCTACTAGTACTTGAATATACTAATTGATTCAAATTCAAGTCATTTTGAGTCACTTCTGAAAAAAAATATGTCTTTGAAGGTTTTATAACAATAACGGTTGACGACCAAAATCCTTATTGTAACAACAACCGTTATGGTAATAAACTTTTTAAATCAATCTTATTTCGTCTTCAAAACATCCCAAATGACTTATAGTCACGGAAAATCGGCATTTCAGTCTTTTTAAACAGTTTTCTTTTATTTTCGAACCAATTTAAGAAATTAAGATTTTTTTCTTACAATTTGGACTAAGTGTCCGATATATTCTGAAAAAAATAAATATATTATCGAGTGTGGTGCAGTATTGCTGAATTGACTGTATTGACATCTTTTTCAATCTTGTCAATCCATAACAGTAATTCATATAAATCCTTAACAATTGATCCATTTTTCAACCGAGTCAATTCAACAACATATGTGATCAATGCAGTTAATCCTTCTCAATTGATCTCCTGGTTCAATGGTGTCAATTGAATCAATTGAACTCATATATCAATGCAGTCAATCCTTCTTATTTGTTTTTTACACAGTTCAATTGACACAATTGACTCAATTGACTCAATTGATGTCAAATTTCAATTTTGTCAATTGAATCAATTGAACTCGTATGTCAATGCAGTCAATCTTTCTTATTTGCTTTTGTACAGTTCAATTGACACAATTGACTCAATTGATCTTCAATTTCAATTGTGTCAATTGAATCAATTGAACTCGTATGTCAATGCAGTCAATCTTTCTTATTTGTTTTTGCACAGTTCAATTGACACAATTGATTCAATTGACTAAATTGATCTCCCGGTTCAATTGTGTCAATTGAATCAATTGAACTCATTTATCAATGTAGTCAATCCTTCTTATTTGTTTTTGCATAGTTCAATTGACACAATTGACTCATTTGACTCAATTGGTCACCGGGTTCAATTGTGTCAATTGAATCAATTGAACTTGTATGTCAATGCAGTCAATCCTTCTTATTTGTTTTTGCACAATTCAATTGACACAATTGACTCAATTGACTCAATTGATCTTCAATTTCAATTGTGTCAATTGAATCAATTGAACTCGTATGTCAATGCAGTCAATCTTTCTTATTTGTTTTTGCACAGTTCAATTGACACAATTGACTCAATTGATTCAATTGATCTCCCGGTTCAATTGTGTCAATTGAATAAATTGAACTCATTTATCAATGTAGTCAATCCTTCTTATTTGTTTTTGCATAGTTCAATTGACACAATTGACTCAATTGATCACCGGGTTCAATTGTGTCAATTGAATCAATTGAACTCATAATTGAATGCTGTCAATCCTTCTTATTTGTTTTTGCACAATTCAATTGACACAATTGACTCAATTGATATCCCGGTTCAACTGTGTCAATTGAATCAATTGAACTCATTTGTCAATGTAGTCAATCCTTCTCAATTGCTTTTGCACAGTTTAATTGACTTAATTCAATCCATTGATGTCCTGTATCATATATATCGAGTTACATGCTATGTAATGAGTCAGTTATTACCATGGTATCAGCGGGGATATTCTGTTATTAATGGTATCCCCGCTGTAATGGTATCACAAAACACACTAATGAGTATGTGCATATTCATGTCTTATAATGGGGGCGCTTTAATACAATTGCTTCTCAGACCAATTGACAAAGATAGATCAAAGTGATCGTAGTATCTGATAGAGGGGGTGTCGCTTGCTACGGTGCCCTCCGGTGCCCTCCGCTGCGCTGTATGCTGAAGATAAAGATCAATCTGGTATTGCTTCCAGAATAGTAAAGTAAAGTCAAGTCCTCGGGGTGTCGCCCTCCGCTATGCCAAGGCATCGCTCCGCCGGGCGACTGCGCTGCGCAGCCTCATTATTTGACCCAAGAAAGTACACATAAAACTGTATCCCAAGTTTCAATTGGAAGTTACAGACTCTGGAGTCCAAGCCCTAGGTACTCCTGTTTTCAGCCCATGGTTTGATGTGTGAGATTTCATGAAAGGCAATCTTGCATCTAATAATGGATTCAAAGTCATGTTCAACCATAGTACAGGCCTCTCATGTACCCCAATTTACATCCTACATTATACATAGTGATTCAGAAAAAGTCGATGACTCCGAAAGAATTTTTTATCAGAGAAACATAATGAGTTTGAATTTAAATTTATTTAATATGAGAATTGGACGTCGATTGACGTACGAGTTCAATTGAATCAATAGAGTCTGTTGTGTCAATTGATCTCGATTGACTGGATTGACTCGATTGACATATGAGTTCAATTGAATCAATTTAGTCAATTGTGTCAATTGATCTCGATTGACTGGATTGACCGGATTTACACATGAGTTCAATTGAATCAATTGAGTCAATCGTGTCAATTGACCTCGATTGACTGGATTGACTCGATTGACATATGAGTTCAATTGAATCAATTGAGTCAATTGTGTCAATTGATCTCGATTGACTGGATTGACCGGATTGACGTATGAGTTCAATTGAATCAATTGAGTCAATTGTGTCAATTGATCTCGAATGATAAAGTAGTTCAATTGGACCATTGTATCAATTGATTTGGATTGACTTTTTTGACTCTTTTTACAATTTTGTTCAATTGAGTCAATTGAACTCATATGTCAATCGAGTCAATTTAGTCAAAACAGCAATTCTGCACCATTATGATATTATCTGAGATGGATATAGATGATCTACTAGTACTTATAGTCACGGAAAATCGGCATTTTAGTCTTTTTAAACAGTTTTCCTTTATTTTTCGGAACCAATTTAAGAAATTAAGATTTTTTCTTACTATTTTGGCTAAGTGTCCGATATGTTCTGAAAATATGAATATATTGTCTAAATGGATATAGATGATCCACAAGTACTTTAATATACTAATTCATTCATATTTAAGTCATTTTGAGTCACTTCTTAACAAAATATGTCTTTGAAATTTTTATTACAATAACGGTTGACGACCGAAATCCTTATTGTAACAACAACCGTTATGGTAATAAACTTTTTCAATCAATCTTATTTCGTCTTGAAAACATCTTAAATGACTAAAAGTAGCTGAAAATTGGTATTCTAATCTAAAACAGTTATTTTTGATATTTCCGAACAAATTTCAGAAATTAAGATTTTTTCATACAATTTTTGCTAAGTGTCCGATACATTCTGAAAATATGAATATATTGTCTGAAATGGATATAGATGATACACTAGTACATGAATATACTAATTGATTCATTTTTAAGTTATTTTGAGTCACTTCTAAACAAAATATGTCTTTGAAGTTTTTATTACAATAACGGTTGACGGCCGAAATCCTTATTGTAACAACAACCGTTATGGTAATAAACTTTTTTTAATCAATCTTATTTCGTCTTTAAAACATCCTTAATAACTAATAGTCGCCGAAAATTGGTATTTCAGTCACTTTAAACAGCTATTTTATTTATTTTCGAACTAATTTCAGAAATAAAGATTTTTTATACAATTTTGGCTAAGTGTCCGATACATTCTGAAAATATGAATATATTGTCTGAAATGGATTTAGATGATATACTAGTAATTGAATATACTAATTCATTCATAATTAAGTCATTTTGAGTCACTTCTTAACAAAATATGTCTTTGAAGTTTTTATTACAATAACGGTTGACGACCGAAATCCTTATTGTAACAACAACCGTTATGGTAAAAAACTTTTTTAATCAATCTTATTTTGTCTTTAAAACATCTTAAATGACTTATAGTCACGGAAAATCGGCATTTTAGTCTTTTTAAACAGTTTTCCTTTATTTTCGGAACCAATTTAAGAAATTAAGATTTTTTCTTACAATTTTGGCTAAGTGTCCGATATGTTCTGAAAATATGAATATATTGTCTAAAATGGATATAGATGATCCACAAGTACTTGAATATACTAATTCATTCATATTTAAGCCATTTTGAGTCACTTCTTAACAAAATATGTCTTTGAAATTTTTATTACAATAACGGTTGACGACCGAAATCCTTATTGTAACAACAACCGTTATGGTAATAAACTTTTTCAATCAATCTTATTTCGTCTTGAAAACATCTTAAATGACTAAAAGTAGCTGAAAATTGGTATTCTAATCTAAAACAGTTATTTTTGATATTTCCGAACAAATTTCAGAAATTAAGATTTTTTCATACAATTTTTGCTAAGTGTCCGATACATTCTGAAAATATGAATATATTGTCTGAAATGGATATAGATGATACACTAGTACATGAATATACTAATTGATTCATTTTTAAGTTATTTTGAGTCACTTCTAAACAAAATATGTCTTTGAAGTTTTTATTACAATAACGGTTGACGGCCGAAATCCTTATTGTAACAACAACCGTTATGGTAATAAACTTTTTTTAATCAATCTTATTTCGTCTTTAAAACATCCTTAATAACTAATAGTCGCCGAAAATTGGTATTTCAGTCACTTTAAACAGCTATTTTATTTATTTTCGAACTAATTTCAGAAATTAAGATTTTTTATACAATTTTGGCTAAGTGTCCGATACATTCTGAAAATATGAATATATTGTCTGAAATGGATTTAGATGATATACTAGTAATTGAATATACTAATTCATTCATAATTAAGTCATTTTGAGTCACTTCTTAACAAAATATGTCTTTGAAGTTTTTATTACAATAACGGTTGACGACCGAAATCCTTATTGTAACAACAACCGTTATGGTAAAAAACTTTTTTAATCAATCTTATTTTGTCTTTAAAACATCTTAAATGACTTATAGTCACGGAAAATCGGCATTTTAGTCTTTTTAAACAGTTTTCCTTTATTTTCGGAACCAATTTAAGAAATTAAGATTTTTTCTTACAATTTTGGCTAAGTGTCCGATATGTTCTGAAAATATGAATATATTGTCTAAAATGGATATAGATGATCCACAAGTACTTGAATATACTAATTCATTCATATTTAAGCCATTTTGAGTCACTTCTTAACAAAATATGTCTTTGAAGTTTTTATTACAATAACGGTTGACGACCGAAATCCTTATTGTAGCAACAACTGTTATGGTTATAAACTTTTTCAATCAATCTTATTTCGTCTTCAAAACATCTTAAATGACTAAAAGTAGCTGAAATTATGTATTCAAATTTAAACCAGTTATTTTTGATATTTTCGAACGAATTTCAGAAATTAAGATTTTTTATACAATTTTTGCTAAGTGTCCGATACATTCTGAAAATATGAATATATTGTCTGAAATGGATTTAGATGATATACTAGTAATTGAATATACTAATTCATTCATAATTAAGTCATTTTGAGTCACTTCTTAACAAAATATGTCTTTGAAGTTTTTATTACAATAACGGTTGACGACCGAAATCCTTATTGTAGCAACAACTGTTATGGTAATAAACTTTTTTAATCAATCTTATTTCGTCTTCAAAACATCTTAAATGACTAAAAGTAGCTGAAATTTTGTATTCAAATTTAAAACAGTTATTTTTGATATTTTCGAACGAATTTCAGAAATTAAGATTTTTTATACAATTTTGGCTAAGTGTCCGATACATTCTGAAAATATGAATATATTGTCTGAAATGGATTTAGATGATATACTAGTAATTGAATATACTAATTCATTCATAATTAAGTCATTTTGAGTCACTTCTTAACAAAATATGTCTTTGAAGTTTTTATTACAATAACGGTTGACGACCGAAATCCTTATTGTTACAACAACCATTATGGTAATAAACTTTTTCAATCAATCTTATTTCGTCTTTAAAACATCTTAAATGACTAATAGTCGCTGAAAATTGGTATTCTAATTTTAATCAGTTATTTTTGATATTTTCGAACAAATTTAAGAAATTAAGATTTTTTCATACAATTTTTGCTAAGTGTCCGATACATTCTGAAAATATGAATATATTGTCTGAAATGGATATAGATGATATACTAGTACATGAATATACTAATTGATTCATTTTTAAGTTATTTTGAGTCACTTCTAAACAAAATATGTCTTTGAAGTTTTTATTACAATAACGGTTGACGACCGAAATCCTTATTGTAACAGCAACCGTTATGGTAATAAACCTTTTTTAATCAATCTTATTTCGTCTTTAAAACATCCTAAATGACTAATAGTCGCCGAAAATTGGTATTTCAGTCACTTTAAACAGTTATTTTCTATATTTTTGAACAAATTTCAGAAATTAAGATTTTTTCTCACAATTTTGGCTAAGTGTCTTTAAAGTTTTTCTTACAATAACGGTTGACGACCGAAATCCTTATTGTAACAACAACCGTTATGGTAATAAACATTTTGAATCAAACGTATTTCGTCTTTCAATCATCCAAAATGACTAATAGGCATGGACAATCTGTTTTTCAGTCATTTTAAACAATTCCTTTCATTTTTTGCAAAGTATGGAATAAATCTTAGAAGGATGACGAAATGATGTAAAATGGATAAAGATGATTCACTTGTACTATACTTATTAACTTCAAGTTCATTTGTAACTGGATATGCTACGGCCTGAACAGACGCACGACTGGTTGCAAGTTAACCTCCAAGTAAAGCAGTCAAAATTACAGGTCTGCTTTTAAGAGCAGTCTCGTTCTTATGACAGATCTGGTCAAGTTAACTTCGTGACAAGTCTGCTTTTTAAACTGATGCTAAAGCTTAAACAGTACAAAGTTCATGTTCTACCACCCAAGCTGTCGTCGATATTTGTCCGGTTTGAGCAGACCTGTTGAAATGTCTGGTCTGGTAAAAGCGGTCTCGACTTTGCGTCTGGTTATTACAAGTAAAAAAAAGCTATCGCAAATCTTTGACCAGTCATGAGTAAACGCAAGAAAACGTGAATGTCAGCTATAGTAGACATGAGTAGACATGGAGAGCACTCGAACAGTTAACTTCATGATTATTTTCGCATAGTTTATGTGCGAACCCATCTGAAGCTTATAGTCCAGTCGATTTGTGAAACAAATGAAAAAAATATAGTAAAAGCATGAAATAAGGCATATTGGTGGAAAAAAAGCATACTAATCAATATAAGCTATGGACCCATTTGAAAAGTCAAAATGGCGACCATTTTGATTCGTTGTATAGATTGATATTCACACAGTGCTGTATATTCTGTGTTGATTCGTTGCACAGACGGATATTCACACAGTGCTGTATTTCCCATGTTGATTCGTTGTTAAGACGGATATTCACATAGCGCTATATTTCTCATGTTCATTCGTTGTACAGATTGATATTCGCACAGTGCTGTATTTCTCATGTTGATTTGTTGACCAGATTGATATTCACACAGTGCTGTATTTTCCATGTTGATTCGTTGTACAGACGGATATTCACACAGTCTCTTTTATTCATGTTTGATTAGTAGTACAGATTGCTTTTCGCACAGTGCTGTATTTCTCATGTTAATTCGTTGTACAGATTGATATTCACATAGTGCTTTATTTTCCATGTTTGATTCGTTGTACAGACAGACAATCACACAGTGATGTGTTTCTCATATTGATTCGTTGTACAGATTGATATTCACAACGTCTATATTATACATGTTTGACTCGTTGTACAGATTTCTATTCGCACAGTGTATTATTACCCATGTTGATTCATTGTACAAATTTATATTCACACAGTGTTGTATTTCTCATGTTGATTCGTTATACAGATTGATATTCACATAGTGCTTTAGTTTCAATGTTGATTTGTTGTACAGACGGATATTTTCACAGTGCTGTATTTCTCAAGTTGATTCGTTGTACAGATAAATATTCACACAGTGCTGTACTTCTCGTGTCGATTCGTTGTACAGATTGGTATTCACACAGTGGTGCTGTATTTCCCATATCGATTCATTGCACAGATTTATATTAACGCAGTGGTTTTTTTATATGGTTATTCTTTGTAAAAACTGATATTGACACAGTACTTTTTTCATGTTTGATTTCTAGTATTGATTGATATCAATTCGGAGCGTGCTTTAACCTTTTTGGTTGTTTAAATTGATAAAGTTTTTTTACAAAAGCTGATTTTTATGAAAATATTTGTATTTCCACATTTTGATGTAAAAATCAAAATTAACACGATACTATATCATCATTAAATTTCTCCTTTTCTGGTACATTTGTACAAATTTAAATTGACAATTGCGGGCATACTTTTGCTTATTTTGTTACACATACTTATATAGAGACAGTTCTGTACTACTTTTTTCTTGCTATCTTGTTCATACAAATATTGAATGAGTTCTTTTTGTTGTTAAGATAGATATTGACACATTGTTATAGCACTTTCCGTTTTATGAAATAACACCTTTTTATGTAGTATATCTCTTTTTTATTGTTTTAATGTCTTGTAATAAGTATTGTTAAAACACTGTCGTCGTCTGCAATCCGGCCTGAAGAGCTCTTACAGAGCGAAACAGTGTTTAATAACACACATTTTTGTACAGGACGTTGCTCCTTTTGGGCAACAATCCCTAAATAATGCCGATATTCCGTGACTAATAGTTATATTGGATGACTTAAAGACGAAATAAGATTGATTTGAAAAGTTAATTACCATAACGGTTGTTGTTACAATAAGGATTTCGGTTGTCAACCGTTATTGTAATAAAAACTTCAAAGACATATTTTGTTTAGAAGTGACTCAAAATGACTTGAATCTGAATCAATTAGTATATTTAAGTACTAGTAGATCATCTATATCCATTTCAGACAATATATTCTTATTTTCAGAATGTATTGGACACTTAGCCAAAATTGTAAGAAAAAATCTTAATTTCTGAAATTAGTTCAAAAATAAGGGAAAACTGTTTAAAAAGACTGAAATGCCGATTTTCCGTGACTATAAGTCATTTGGGATGTTTTGAAGACGAAATAAGATTGATTTAAAAAGTTTATTACCATAACGGTTGTTGTTACAATAAGGATTTTGGTCGTCAACCGTTATTGTAATAAAACCTTCAAAGACATATTTTGTTCAGAAGTGACTCAAAATGACTTGAATTTGAATCAATTAGTATATTCAAGTACTAGTAGATCATCTATATTCATTTCAGACAATATATTCATATTTTCAGAATATATGGGACACTTAGCCAAAATTGTAAGAAAATCTTAATTTCTGAAATTAGCTGAAAATATAGAAAATAACCGTTTAGAATGACTGAAATACCAATTTTCCGCGACTATTAGTCATTTGGGATGTTTTGAAGACGAAATGAGATTGATTTAAAAAGTTTATTACCATAACGGTTGTTGTTACAATAAGGATTTTGGTCGTCAACCGTTATTGTAATAAAACCTTTAAAGACATATTTTGTTCAGAAGTGACTCAAAATGACTTGAATCTGAATCAATTAGTACATTCAAGTACTAGTAGATCATCTATATTCATTTCAGACAATATATTCATATTTTCAGAATATATGGGACACTTAGCCAAAAATGTAGGAAAATCTTAATTTCTGAAATTAGCTGAAAATATAGAAAATAACCGTTTAAAATGACTCAAATACCAATTTTCCGCGACTATTAATCATTTAGGATGTTTTGAAGTCGAAATAAGATTGATTTAAAAAGTTTATTACCATAACGGTTGTTGTTACAATAAGGATTTTGGTCGTCAACCGTTATTGTAATAAAACCTTCAAAGACATATTTTGCTCAGAATTGACTCAAAATGACTTGAATTTGAATCAATTAGTATATTCAAGTATTAGTGGATCATCTATATCCATTTCAGACAATATATGCCTATTTTCAGAATATATGGGACACTTAGCCAAAATTGTAAGAAAAAATCTTAATTTCTGAAATTAGTTAAAAAATATGGGAAAACTGTTTAAAAAGACTGAAATGCCGATTTTCCGTGACTATAAGTCATTTGGGATGTTTTGAAGACGAAATAAGATTGATTTAAAAAGTTTATTACCATAACGGTTGTTGTTACAATAAGGATTTCGGTCTACAACCATTATTGTAATAAAAAAAATCAAAGTCATTTCTTGGTTTTAATAGTAAAAATAACAACTGATATTAATTAAAAATAATAAAAAATTAATTCAAAAATTTAAATTTTACGATTTAAAAAAGTTTATTACAATAACGGTTGAGTATGCCAACCGTTATTGTGATAATATACAATTACTGTCTTTTGATGAGGTAAATGTGTGGAGTTATTGACTTTTGAAAAAACTGTTATTCACCGAGCCCAGCGGGCGAGGTGAATAACAAAGAGTTTTTTTCAAAAGTCAATAACTCCACACATTTACCGAATCAAAAGACAGTTATTGTTTTATTCAATAATGCAACAAAAATCAAATTTTATGATTAAGATTACATAGTGTTACAAAATAATTTGGGTTTTTTTTTTGTTTTTTTTTTTTTTGTCATATTTTTTTTTCGGGAGGGGGTATTTTCACTTATCGAAAAAATATAAGACATGTGTATTCTGTTAACAATTATTGAACGAGCTGTGGCCTTTTTAGTGTTTGCTGAGTCCATGTCTAACATTATCTTCGCTAAAGCATCATCGCTTACGAACGCAAATCTCGCTTTTTTGCTTACAATAGGAACACTTTCATTGTGAAAATAAAACAGCAGACGAATTATCTGTGGATTTTATTAATAGATAAAATCGCCGATTTGATTGGTCGAACAAAAAAAGGAATAACCGGATTCTATAAATATCAACCGCATGCATTTTCCCGCGGTGAATAACCATTTTATTTAAGTGAATATCCTTTTTTATTCATTTTTTTCAGTCACATTATTTTTATACAAAATGTTTTATATATTATTGAATAACAACAGTTATTGTAATAAACTGTTTTTAATGTTAATTATTTTCATGATTAGTTAAAATATTCAATTATATTTTGTGATAATATCTTAATTACAATTAATTCCTTCGCGTAAAATAAAAAAATCCACTTTTAATTCATATAACAAATTTTATTACAATAACGGTTGTTATTACAATAACGGTTGTCACAATGCCTTTTTATTAATTTTTAATTTATTTCATAGATTTTTCCCAAACCAATGGCTTATATCAATAGAATAACATATATTAAATATGAAAAGCACCTGTTTTCAAGAAATAAGTGCATCAGGTTTGATTTTTACTCCTTCCCACATTCGCGGAGTAGATAATTAGCATTTACTAACTTTTCAAATGGTATATGTATGAGAGGAAGGATTTTGACAAATTGAAAAAACAAAATTGATTCCTAATGGTCCTAAAATGTTCAATATATGCTAAGCTTACAAACTAAGACCCAAAATATTAATTAATGTACATATGTAGACAACCTTTGAGAGGTTTTGTGTGATGCATCACTGATTTTTAAAGGCGGTTTTAATATTTCCTCACAAAATGCATACTTTGGGGGTAAAAAAATAAAACCATGCAGATATACCAAAGCAAACATGTTTTTAGTATGAGAGTATAGTAAGCAACAAATTTTATCCCAACAGTTACAGTCAGAGCTGTTTTAAGGATTGTACAAAAATTATGAAAAAAATTGGAATATTTTGGTAAAATTCTGCTAAATATTTTCATACAAGAAGACCGTCACAGTTAAACAGGTAAGTTTTCAGACATTTTCTGTGTTTCTTACAAATATCTTGTTGTACTGTTTCTGTCTAAGGTTCATTCTATCCTGTATTGGAGATTTTAATTGAAATCAACAGCAAGAAGAGCATGTGAATAAAAATGACAGCTTGTCGCACACTAGCACTTCACACAAAAAATCAAGTATTTTCCTTTTCTGATGAAAATTGTTGTTTTAAATGATTCTTTTCACTAGTTTGTTTAAGTTCACACTGTGTGACCTCTTGACTAAATTCTCCCAAGTACAGCAAATACATTGAAATTCCCATAGAGACCCTATATTGGCATGATATGGACATAGAACAAGCTCAATGAAAAAAATCTTGACTAAAACCATGCTAACTTGTTGAATTTGATAGATTTAGACTATTTCTTTTAATTTTTGCCAGTTCCAAGTGTTGCCTCTAGACTTACCCTAGGGCCTCTTCTAGGCCCGAGTACACGATTAATTTTCCCTCTTTGTTCAAAATAGCGAAATTTTACTTTATGAAAAAATTATGGCTATGAATACTTTATATCTAGCTATATTGTACCTATGGCCAATATGCCCCTTATACTGAAAAAAAATGTATATATTCAACTTTTTTCACAAGTGAAAACTATAAGGCCCAAGAGGGGGTCAGTTCCAAGAGCTTCCGAAAAGAAAAAATCCCCCCTTTTTGTCATATCTTAATTCACATAAAGCATCTTCACTTCATTTCTAAAACATGTTGCTAGTGTTCTGTGACCGGCCTTTCCTTTGAAATGAGACCAAAAACAACTATAAAAATTAAAGAGAACACATTGAAGCAAATTCTTTTCTAAGGCACTATATTTTATAGGAACTATATTCGTGGTCAACGAAAAGCAAAGGGCGATTATTGTGTACCCGTACCATCATTATTAAATTTCATAGCAATAGGCCAACCAGTTCCAAAGATATTGTCATGATTGTGGGAATAAAAAAAAATGTTTGAATTTTTTGTCCCTTTTTGGCCCCTTATATCTAAATGAATAAAGGGGGCCCAAAAATCAATCCCATTCAGCCTTTAAGTGGTAAGAAACATTATTGTGAAATCTCACAGCATTTGGTAAACCAGAACAAAAGTTATTGTGGGAACAAACAACAAGAGTCTCCCAGGAGCCTGAATCGCTCACCTGATCTGTTTTGCTCAAGCCTCTTACATAGTGTGCAACATGGTCTACATGTACTTGGTAAGTAAAATTAAAAAAAAAAACACATTTGGATAGAAAATTCTCTTAAGGTAACATTTGAAAAAAACAAAAGTTAAAAGGGGGATAACTCTTAAAAGGTTGATCTGACAATATTGACCCTGAAATAATTTTTGTAGATCTCAATTAGCTGAACAATTTTGCAATGATAACTTTTCCTCTAGCTCTTACGGATTTTAGGATAAAGTTGAAATACAGGCTCCTATGAGCCTGAATCGCTCGCCAAAGTTTGAATAAATTTCACAAACTTTCAAGTATACAAAGTTGCAAAACAATCCCTTCAGCGGTTTCAAAGAAGAATTTTGGAAATCATTTCAATTAATAGAAAAAACAGTTAAAGGGCAATAACTCCTAAAAGGACCTTTTGATGCTGAACAAGAAAAGTTGCATCTGATTTTTCTATCTCTTATACTTTTCAAGTTATAAGCCAAAAAAATGGTCTGACCCACCTGTTCTATTTTAAGCAATGGCGGCCATGTTGGTTGGTCGACATGTATATAATTCACAAACTTGGTAGAGGACATCCTAAAGTGTACCATGTTTCAAAGCAATCCCTTCAGTGGTTTCAGAGAAAAGATTTTTGAAAATCAGTTAAAATTAAAGGAAAAGAAACAGTGAAAAGGGGAATAACTCTTGGTTGGTCGACGTGTATATAATTCACAAACTTGGTAGAAGACATACTAAAGATCAAGTATACCAAGTTTCAATGCAATCCCTTCAGTGGTTTCAGAGAAGAAGATCTTTGAAGAAAAGTTAGCGGACGTTGGATGGAAGACGGACGCCTAACGATGACAATAGCTCACATGACCCTACAGGTCAGGTGAGCTAAAACTGCGAAAATTGTCATTTTGATGATTAAAGGGAAATAACTCCAATAAGAAATTACCCCACAACTTCGACTCAATGAAGAGCTTTGTAGAGCTAATGATACGGAAGAGGGAAAGTTGCTTCGGATTTTCCCTATCTCTTGTACTTTTTGAGCTATAAGCCAACATCTATTGTCTGACCCCTCTGTTCTATTTTTAGCAACAGCGGCCATGTTGGTTGGTCGGCATGCATCCATTTCACAAACTTGACAGAGGACATCCTTAAGATCAATTGTACAAAGTTTGAAAGCAATCGCTTCAGTGGTTTCAGAGAAGAAGATTTTTTTAATTCAGTTAAAATTGACAGAAAAAACAGTTAAAGGGGAATAACTCTTAAACGGTTGACCTGACAATTTTGACCCTGAAACATTTTTGTAGCTCTCAATAAGCTAAATAATTTTGCAATGCTAACTTTTCCTCTAGCACTTACGGTTTTCAAGATGAAGTCGAAAAACTGTGAAAATGGTCAATTTTGACGATAAAGGAGAAATAACTACTATAAGGAGTCAACCCACAATTTTGACTCAATGTAGAGTTTGTAGAGATTTTCTCTATCTCTTATACTTTTTTAGCTATAAGCTAAAAACTATGGTCTGACCCCCCTGTTCTATTTTTAGTAACGGCAGCCATGTTGGTTGGTCGACTTTCACAAATTTCACTAACTTGGTAGTGAACATCCTAAAGACCAATTGTATAAAGTTTCAAAACAATACCATCAATGGTTTCAGAGAAGAAGATTTTTAAAAATCAGTTAAAATTGATAGAAAAAACAGTTAAAGGGGAATAACTCTTAAACGATTGATCTGGCAATTTTGGCCCTAAATCATTTTTTTAGCTCTCAATAAGCTGAACAGTTTTGCAATGCTAAATTTTCTTCTGACACTTACAGTTTTCAAGATAAAGTCCAAAAACTGTGAAAATATTCGATTTTGACGATTAAGGGGAAATAACTCCTATGAGGAGTCGTCTCACAACTTTGACTTTGGAAAGTTTTGTAGAGTTTTTGATGCTGAAGAGGGAAAGTTGCTTCAGATTTTCTCTATCTCTTATACTTTTTGAGCTATAAGCTAACAAAGAGACTCCCAGGAGCCTGAATCGCTCACCTGAACTACACAGACACATACATTTTGTAGATATTATTGTGCATAACATTTCTGAAATATCTTGGTTAGTTTTCAAGATATTGGGCTTAATAAGTGCAAAATTTGGCAAAAATTAGGAAAAAGGGCAATAACTCCCACATCAGCAGTCAAATCTTTTCCAAAATTTCAGCAAAGGTAGATCTTAATATGCTGATCTTTTTTAATTCTTGCACAATTTTGATATCTGAAACCATTTTTGAATTATTAGCAAAAAATGCAATTTAAAGCTATGTGTTCTATTTTTAGCTATGGGAGCCATTAGGGCTGAAACGATACGCTCATGCCACAATACGATACGTACCGTACATTTTCATAACGAAATTCTGGTTGTATCTCAACGAAAGGGCGCCATACTGATTTTGACCTTTTTCAGTTTCCGGAAATCATAAAATAAGGAGTAAAGTCCCGATCATGTACCGAATCGAAAAAGCACCAAAACATACCGTGAACCGAAAATTGATAAAATACCGATAATATTCGGTACTTCGGAGTATCGTTTCAACTCTAGGGGCCATGTTTTTTGACGAATCAAAAATCTGAACAATAAAGTTGTAGCATATAAGCTATTAAACAAGTGTGCCAAGTTAAAATGCAGTTGGTCTTACGGTGTCAGACAAGTTAATCTTTGAAATTCAGGGAAAAAGTAATGAAAAATGGTAAATTTTGTTGTTTTGTTCATTGTCCTTGTATAATTTGAGTGTGAATTATTGATTGCTATGAAGTTGTTTCTGAGAGTTTTTACAGCACATTGTCTGTTTCTTCATTAAAGGACAATAACTCCTAAAAGAAATGATCCTACAGCTTTGATCTAAATATATAAAATGTAGATCTTGATGTGCTTAATCATATGCAATTTAAATTCTTGAAATATCTTGTATAGTTTTCAAGATATATGGCTAAACAAGTGAAAAATTTTGAAAAAATCCAGAAAAAGAGCAATAACTCCTACATCGGTTGTTGAATCTTCTTGAAACTTTCAAAGCAGGTAGATCTTGAGATGCTGATCACTTTTGTCACCAATCAGAATTTTGATATCTGTAACCATTTTTGAGTTATTAGCAAAAAACTGCAATTTACACCTATGTTCTATTTTTAGCCATGACGGCCATATTTTTTGACAATTCATTTTTGACACATTTATATTTTACATCTACATCTAATACAAAAAGCCTTATTTATATACATGTATTTATTTACAATTTTGGCCCTTTGACCCCTAATTTCTCAAAAACGGTAAAAATATTGCAAATCCGATTAAAGAATAAGGCAGAAATATTCAAAAGGAATCCAATGAAAAAAGATTTTGAAAATCGGACCACAAATAAAAAAGTTGATTTTATGGGCGTGGCCTGTCTTTAGCCCCCCTGTAGCAATGTAATGGTGAAATACATATCAAAATCATTGACACATTAGGTAGATAGAATTTAATGATGAATTCAATAAAAAAAGAATTTTCAAATTCGAATGAATGATAAACATTCTACAACTGGTTTGTCAATACACCCGTTTTAGCCATTTTTGGCCCTTTTTTCTAAAACAGAAGGGGCCATAAACCCCAAATACAACACCAACATTCCTTTAGTGGATATAATCATCATATTAAAACTTCATAACAATTGGCAGGCCCACTACAACTTAATTTTTGGTTTAAATGACAAACTTTTAAAAACGGCTTTTTTGGGCCCTTTTACCCCTAAATTCTCAAAAACGGTAAGAGATATTGCAAATCTGATTGAAAAATGCAGGCAGGGATTTTCACAAGGATTCCAATGAAAAAAAGATTTTGAAAATCGGACCACAAATAAAAAAGTCAATTTTTTGGGTGTGGCCCCTTTTTGACCCCCAGTAGCAATGTAATGGTACAAGATACATCTAAGCCGTTGATACATTTTGTTGACAGAATTTATTGAGGAATACAATAAGAAAAGAATGATCAAAATTGGATGAAAATTAAACATTCTACAGACGTTTGTCAATATACACATGTTTGCGCCTTTTGGCCCTTTTTTCTTAAACGGTAGGGGCCAGAAACCCCAAATGCAATACCAACCTTCCTTTAGTGGTTATAAACATCATATCAAAATTTTATAACAATTGGTTATCTACAACTAAAGTTATCGAACGGAAACCAAAGTGTCTACAGACGACAACGACGACGACGACGACGACGACAACGACGACAACGACATCGCCATAACATAATACGATCGCAAAAATTTTGCGGTCGTATAAAAACTGTGATTTACCCCTATGTTCTATTTTTAGCCATGGTGGCCATGTTTTTTTGACAAATCATCAATCCAAGCAGTAGTTTTGTACACCATACCCCAAAGAATAACCACACCAAGTAAGGTTACAATCCGACTTCTGGTGTCAGAGGAGTTAAAGTTTCTAAAAGTTTACGGACGGACGACGGACGAGGGACGGACGACTGACGCCAAGTGACGACAATAAGGGTCAGGTGAGCTTAAAACTATGGTCTGACCCCCCTGTTCTATTTTAGTTACGGCGGCCATGTTGGTTGGTTGACTGTCACAAATTTCACAAAATTGGTAAGGGACATCCTAAAAATTGGTCAAAGACAGAAATGGCCGGATTTCATTTAACAAGAAGTAGGTGAGCGACAGACCTGAAATCACATCCCATGTTATGGGATCCCAAGTTGATGCTGCATACCAGATATCAAGAGGCTGTGATTAGTAGTTGCTAAGAAAACTGTTACGAAAATTTTTTACTATTGGACATTATCGTCAAAAATTTAGTAAGTCGATAAACAGGAAGTAGGTGAGCGACAGACCTGAAATCACATCCCACATTATGGGACCTCATCCTGATGCTGTATACCAAATATCAAGTGGCTGTGATTTATAGTTGCTGAGAAAACTGTTACAAAAATTTTGTACTATTGGACATTATTGTCAAAAATTAACTAAGTCGGTAAACAGGAAGTAGGTGAGTGACAGACATGAAATTGCATCCTACATTATGGGACCCCATCCTGATGCTGTATTCCAAATATCAAGTGGCTGTGATAAATAGTTACTGAGAAAACGGTTACGAAAATTTCTCCCCTGCCCGCCCGCCGCCTGACATTCACCATTTTATAACTCGGATTTTTCACTCCGTGAAATCTGGCTAAAAATCAAGTGTACAAAGTTTCAAAGCAATCCCATTAGTGGTTTCAGAGAAAAGGATGTTTGAAGAAACCTTAACAGACGGACGGACGGATGACGGACGCTTAATGATGACAATAGCTCACATGACCAACTGGGTCAGGTGAGCTAAAAAGTTGATTTTTGAGAGGTGTTTCTTTTTTTTTAAACCAGTAGCAATATAACGGTGCAATATATATCAAAACCATTGACACATTTAGAATTCAATAATTTTTTTTTTAATCTAATGAATAATAAACATCAATTTTGTCAATACATCCATTTTAGCTCCTTTTGGTCCCTTTTCTAATACAGAAGGGACCACAAACCCCAAATATAATACCAAATTCCCTTTCGTCATTACAAACATTTTATCAAATTTTCATAACAATTGGTCAACATTAATTTACTAAATTAATCGCATGCAAATCATATATCTGCAGACAACAACGACGACGACATAACTTTGCATGATCGCAAAAATGTTGTGGTTGTATAAAAATATTAATCATAGAAATGATTTTGATCTCTCTTCTTATAACAGATGATGGTTTTTCCTTGTGTTTTATTATTCCATTTGAATAAATTTATCTTTCTCATGCACAATTAAGTAAATCATTGGCAATCAGACTTGTTATGACAAGCAGCAACTAATTTTCACCCCCTCCCACCCAAAGAACTAAAATTCTTTTTTTTTCGCTTTTTAACAAGAGACTGCAAGGAGCCACAATAACTCAGCTGACTTAAATCCTGAATTTAATGCTACAGACAAAAAACCACAAAAGTTTCTTCATTCTAGCTTTTTAGAATTTCAATGCAATGAGGAAAGGGTGTGAGAATAATTTTCAGGATCTAAACAGAATAAAATGAATGGTTCTACAACTTTCAACCTTCTGGTCGTCAGACTTGCCTCACAAGAATTTACCGTTACATTTGTATTATTTTTGGCATTGAAATTTCCTAGTGTCAATGATTGTTAATTCAAAATGTAATGCACATGCCCCATATCCTTGGTGCTGGATTTGGCTTCCCTGTAGGAATGTTTTAGCTTTTGAGTACTTTTCATTCCATCATATTTGTTTTTAGACTTTCCAATGATTTTAATTCAAATGCTGCTAATGAGAAAGGCTAGCTACTCCTTGAAATATCGATAAACAGCAAAACAAAATTTACTGTTTGTTACTCATTTTTGGTATTTTCATTTTAACATATTTTGAAATCTTGTTGTGCCAAGCAATGTGCGTTTAAATTTTCAAATATCTTTTATAGTTTGTTTATGCTTTGTGTCTTTTCTTGCTAAGTTCTCCTTCATGTTAACTGGTTTTGTTGTTGCCTTTTAGAGTTTTTGACTCTCAAATGCCTCATGGGCGCCCATTTGATTCATTTAGGAAGACAATAACTCCAACATGGGATTCTCCAACTTCTTGATTATCATAACTTCAAGGTACATGTAGGTTGACCTGATCACTTTTGCTCATCATCAATATTTTAATATCTGTGACCATTTTTTGAGTTTATATTAGCAAAAAACTGAATTTTACCACTATGTTCTATTTTGAGTCATGCCTGTCATGTTTTACAACCTATCAGAAAACGTGTCTATAAGACACACATGACACAGATGCCACTGTTCATAAAACATCCTTGACCCCCAACATGTATTACCTTGGAAATGAACCTAAACCAAGAAATAAGTCAGAGTTATTCATGAATGAAATATAGGTCACAGTGATTTACTTTCAGTGTGGCGATGAAACACTACCGAAGACACATCTAGTGTTGAAATATCATTCACCATCATAATGGACTTTTACCAAGAATTACAGACATTTGTTGGTGCAGACCATAAAATCCACACATCAAGAAAAATGGCAATAACTCATACATTGATTGTTGGATCTTCTTAAAAAAATCAGGGCAGTTAGATTTGAGGTGCTGAACACTTTTGCCTCATGGTGTCTTATGCCAGAACTTGTATAGACAATCATGACCAGTGCTCGATAACTACCAGTGCTTGATAATTTGGTTTCAATCAAACGTTTTTGACACTATTGCTAAAAAATTTTGTTTGTTTAGTTGGAAATACATTAAATCTACACAAATACAGAAAAAAGCACCATAAAAGCTCCATCCAAACATACAATGGACGTTCATAAAATTTAAACATGGAAAAACTTTGAAATTATACAATTTTGTTGGTGAGGTAGTTTGCACCCCTGAACGTCGGAAGCAGTTGGTCGGAATGATTATTTTTTGCCATTTTCAGAACAAAGAAGTGTAAAACTTCTAACACAAGTGATTGAAAAGTTTGCATATTTCAAATTGACCTTCTGTGGTCCGATTTTCAAGCACTGGTAGGATAACATAGCAATTTAGCCGTTTTTGGCTAATGGACTTCCAAAAGAGGCCAGGTTAAACAAAAAACATTTTGAAATTAAAGTTTGTTTTTGCCTACAAAAACGAGGTCTCCGCCCGTTTCCCCAAAAAGTTCTAAGTTTAAAAGGCCATAACTCCCACAAAAATTTGAGGATCAAAATTTCCTGGTAATATATATGCACAACTACATATGGTGTCATTCCTATACATCCAGTTTTAATGAATTTGGTTCGGCAGTTTCAGAGGAGTTGCGCTGACAAGATGATAATTGAGGATTTTCAGCAAATTTCTAAGTTCAAAGGGCAATAACTCCCAGAAAAATTTGAGGATCAAAATTTTCTTGTAATATGCACTACAACATATGGTGTCCTTCCTATATACTAAGTTTCATTGAAATCGGTTTAGTAGTTTCAGAGGAGTTGTGCTGACAAGATGATAAATAAGATTTTTCAGCAAATTTCTAAGTTCAAAGGGCCATTACTCCCACAAAAATTTGAGGATCAAAATTTCCTGGTAATATGCACAACTAAATACGATGTTTTTCCTACATACCAAGTTTCATTGAATGCAGTTTAGTAGTTTCAGAGGATTTGCGCTGACAAGATGATAAATGAGGATTTTCAGGATTTTTTTTTAGGTCAAAGGGCCATAACTCCCACAAAAATTTGAGGATCAAAATTTCCTGGTAATATGCACAACTTCATACGATGTTTTTCCTACATACCAAGTTTCATTGAATGCAGTTTAGTAGTTTCAGAGGAGTTGCGCTGACAAGATGATAAATGAGGATTTTCAGGAATTTTGTTTTTAAGTCAAAGGGCCATAACTCCCACAAAAATTTGAGGATCAAAATTTCCTGGTAATATGCACAACTACATATGGTGTCCTTCCTATATACCAAGTTTCGATGAATTCAGTTCAGTAGTTTCAGAGGAGTTGCGCTGACAAACTTTTTGACGGACAGACGGACGGACGGACGGACAGACGGACACGAAAAAAACAATATGTCTCCCCACAAAAGTGGGGGAGACATAATTCTTCTGTGCTCATTTTTTTCACAAAAAAATGACTGACCAAGAGGTATAAAACAGGCTTCCATGGAAAGCTTTGCATAAATTAGAAATTTCAGGAAATGTTATAAAAATTATCGAGCACTTGTCAGGTGAGTCTACATTAGAAAATTATTAGAAATGTAGAAACCAAAGTTTCAAAACCAATAAACCTAAACACACCTACCCCAGAGACACAGTCCCAGATATCATTGAAGTCATGTTGATTAATCTCTCCATCTTTATGGTGCACAATGAAGTTTCTGTAAAACTTGATCCTGGAGATATTTGCATGCTCTGATGTATCATGTGTATAAGTTGAGGGGTCATTGTGGTCGTTGATTAGGAAGCCAGCAAAATTTCTCAGCAAGCATACCATCAATGTTATATCAAAATCTTGAGAATCAACTAAACTTGTACCTAAAAAGGTAAAACTTACATGAAAAATATCAAAATCATTACAGTAGGAAGGACCTGCCTTAAATTAATCGTCCCCAAGTGCGAAAAACTTTATCTAGGACGAATTATCCCTTAAAATCAAAAGTCTTCTTCTTTCAATGAAAATCTATCTATGAATTTAAAAGATATATGAGATGGACCTGGCAAGTGCGAAAACAAGCCAACTTGAACTAGGACAAATTTACCCTAAAACTATATATCTTCTTCTTTGCCTAAGAAGCTTAAATATGAGTAAGTGTCATGAAATTCTATCCATGCATTTAAAAGGTATGTTTTAAAACCAGTCCCAGTTAATTTAATTTTTTCATTAAAGATGGTCACTGGTCTTGTTCGGGTATTTCTGTCATTTTTTTCGGAATCCTCTGGATTTTACCTTCAAAATAGGGTTTAAATTGTCTTTTTATTTAAGTTATCAAAATTTGAAACCTATTTATTTTAAATAATAGTAGCCAATATCTTTAAACGTTTTTTTAACTTTCAGCCCTAGATCCTTGGACTTCAGACACTTTTAAAACTCTTGATTCTTAGATGAAATCTATATCAGTAATTTTGTCTTTAAAAGAGTCAAAAATATTTTTCAGATCATGGTAAATATGACACACGTACGCTACTGAGATAAATGTGTATAACTCATTTTGATTTAACCTTGACCTTGTTCTTGGACTCTGATCTAACCTTTCTGTGACCTTGTCATTAAAGTACATATATAAAAGGTTAAAGAAGACTTTCCATTCAATCTTATAAGTATCATTATGTGCAATTCTTACTTAACTGTAAAGCGATCAAGTTGAGCATTATCAAATAATAACTTACATGGACCTGGTGGATAAAGTAACTGCCATTGTGCACTGGTTATGATTCTATTGCTCCTTAAATTTCTTATGCCAATTCTCTTGGTCGTTAACCACGTGGATAATCCACTAACTGGAAACTGTCGATTGAAAACATGTCTGACAGCTAGGGGTCCAATTCTTATCAAAAGACCAACTAAACGTAAAAAGTTCAGCTCTTCAGCAGAATGTATGTTGGAAGCTGCAATCTTTCTTCTAGAAAAGAATATATTTTTTGTTAAAATTAGAAAATAATTAAATTAATGAATACTGTGAGAAGAGCGCTATCCCCATGTCATATTGGACACAATATTGCCACAATTATCTGCGCCGAATGATAAAGGAGAGCTATGTAATTTCTTCATGCTAATTACCTAATGATGTATTTTCTTCATGTAGAGTTTCATTAAAATCTACTGAAGAGGAGTGCTAAAAAACCTCTTCATAAACCTCTCATGTGATGTTTGTTCACACAAGATATCATTATTGAACTTATGACGTATGTGGACATCCAGATGGAGAGACGAACAGACATGGTAGTATAAACCCCAAACTTTGTTTCTGGGGTGCTGTATATAAATTTGTTTGTCTTATTCCTGTTTAAACTATTACTTAAATAGAACAAGGTATGATACGAGCCCAATTTTGCCCCCAAATTTTGAAAGTATTAAGATGAGCGGGAAATATACATTAGATACCTAAAAGTAGTTAAAATTTACGTTGGCAGCATGATTTTGTTTAAAGTTGTCCTTTGTGATGTAAAAATAATTTCTGAAAGTGGTTTTAAACTTGTTATTTGTTGAATGACTGTTAAAACCTGCAAATTCTGAGTGTTTTTTTTTTTGGCAAATTTAACTATATATGCCACACAAGGTACCACTACAATAATTTGTGTAAATGATCCTTTTTAAAACATAAACTAACCACAAAAATATCTTTGTGGTACTCTTTGTGGCTCATAGTAAAATTTGCCCAAACTATTCAAAATTGGACTTTTTTTATACAAATGTCATTTTTGCAGAATTTGAAGACATCACTGTGACGTAAAGAGTGAGAATTTGTAAAAAAATATTTCATTTTACTAAACCTTGTTCATTTAGGAACTGGTCTAGAATTGTTGAACCTCATTTCAAAAAAAAATTATGCCAAATTTAGGGGCCAAATTAAACATCTATCATATATTGTCCTTTTCGAATGTTCATTTATAGTTCAACTATTTGTTAAAAAAATTCTCTTCAAATATTTATATTATAACTAATGATGGATGGCGAAAATCAATTTCAAATGTCACAAGTGTCAAATAACGCCAGGATTGCAAGGATTCAACAAGTGTGCGGAACTTGTTCCCTGAACAAGTTGAATTTTCTATCATTATTCTACACAAGTGACATTTAAATTGACACTTGTCATCCCAAATTAGTTAGCTTTGTATTATAAAGACAATTTGGATAAAAGTGACAAAACAATCTTACAAATAATGAAAACGAATAAAAAAAATTGATAGACGAAATTTCTTTTGTGTACGAATCTTAGTTACAGATTTTCGCGGGACACTTCACGAGGGTCAAATCAATTTGCACAGAAGTTAAATGAATGCTGTAATTCACTCCGCAAATATCTAAATAACTAGAAATTAACTTAAGGTTGGCGCCAAAAAACTAGTTTAACCCCGCCACATTTTAATGTGCCTGTCCTAAGCCAGGAATCTTTATCAAAGCTTATGTTTGTATTTCGTCGAATTTATGTTAATTGTTTTTTTTTTGTCAAGAAGAGGGTCTTTCATTGCACTTTGGGATTGGGCTTGATTCATATGTATTTTATTTTCAATCCAGGGGCCAATTGAAAAACAGCGAGCAGCGACCGCTGGTCACATTGAAGGCTGCTGGCTGTTTTCCATTGTGGATATTTAAAATATACGTTTATAATGTAGGTTGTGTCGCGTACACTTATTCAACATCTCATTTTCTTCTATTAACTCGGAAAACACTCTTTTTCATCCATTTCTATATAATAATAGTATGTTTTATACAGGTAAAATGACTATTGCCTTGTTGCTCTAGTTCTAATAAATGAAGTTAAGAGATAATCTGCATATATTTTTTTGTAATATCTTACCTTTTTGAGGTCCCTTTAAATGGAACACCTTTTCTCTTCTTTGGAGCCATCCTTGTAAGCTTTTTAAAACTGGTTTTGGATTTCTAAAATATAATATATAAATGCATAGAATAATAAGATATGATAGGTGCACGGGTCATGTTTATAATTGCATATCTTTGAAATGACAGAAATATGGTGCTTATTTTTATAGCATATCTTTTTAAATAACATCCCTTTTTGGACACAGTTTATTTTTCTCACTGTTAATTTGTCTGTGATCAGTCAAAACTGCTGGAAAAATAGTTGGCAAAATTGTTCTAAGGAAGAAAGCAGTTGAAAAAACTGTGGTGTAATCATTATTTTTCCACGGTTATCAAATTTCATGTTGTTAATGATTGGTTCCAACCCACGAAATCTTGTTCCCACAAAAAAAGAAATTTAGCATTGCCTTGTCACTAGACTACAGAAGCAATAGTTTAAAAACCAATAAAATGACGCTTTTTATGAATCCATGACAATTGATACCAACAAATAAACCCACGGTTAAATAACGAAAACAATCTAATTTAATCTTATGGTTCACGTTTTTTATTCGGCATCCTTTACATTAACCTCTTGTTTATTTGTATTTTTGTCTTGAAAAGGTGGTTGAAATAAAAATTTTAAAAAATTCTTGACACAATTGATACGAGTACTGATTGTGACGGCAGCCGTCACAGATGTTCCCCAAACGAACAAGATGTACCTTAAAGCAACAAAAATACTGCCTTTTTTCAGTTTTATAGAATGTGCAAATGATGTAAAAATATAGAATATATATGTATAATGTTCATGGCATTGTCAATGATGTGTTTAAACATAACATCTTGGATAAATTTTGGCGCCCATCTTGGATTTAGAGATTTCACATTCTTGCATTTGACGGAAAAACTGTAAATATCTCTTTAGAACTTTTTAAATATTTGTGTAGTACTTATCAAGCTCTATAATACCACGAAGTTTCAAGGTGCTCATCACTTGTGTTACTGAAATATGACAATGTCCTATATAATGAACTTTTGCTATTTATTAAAAAAAAGCGGCCATTTAAAAAATTTCGAAGTCCTAATGGACACCTCTGATGTGGAGCATTACTCGCAACATCAAAATCTACCAGAATATTATTTTTTTATCAAAATCCAAGCACATTTAAATTTTGGCGGCCATCTTGGATTTTGAAATTTCACATTTTAGCATTTTGCGGAAAAACCGTAAATATCGCTTCAAATTGTTTTTTTATATTGTTGTAGTACTCATCAAGTTCTATAATCCTACCAGTTTCAAGTTCCTGACCACCTAGGTTACCGAGATATAGCAATGTCCTAAATAATGAACTTTTGCTATTTTAAAAAAAAGCGGTCATTTAAAAAATTTCAAAGTCCTTATGGACACCTCTTATGTGGAGCATTACTCACAACATCAAAATCTACCAGAATATTAATATTTATAAAAATCCAAGCACTTTTAAATTTTGGCGGCCATCTTGGATTTTGAAATTTCACGTTTTTGCATTTTGCGGAAAAACCGTAAATATCGCTTCAAATTTTTTTTTGGATATTTTTATAGTACTCATCAAGCTCTATAATCCTACCAAGTTTCAAGGACCTGACCACCTAGGTTACCGAGATATAGAAATGTCCTATATAATGAACTTTCGCTGTTAACTCGGAAACGGTGGCCATTTTGAAAATTCTGAAAACGTTGTGCACACCTCCGATATGTGCCCTATCGCCGTGGAAAGTTTCATAAAGCTCAGTCTTCACATCTCTTCGGCTATACCCGGACAAGCGTTTTTTAGAGTGCGGAAGAAGAAGAAGAATAATAAGAATAATTAAAATTTACGTTTCCCGAAACGTGGGATGTCCCCTCCCGTTCTCATTTAATGTCTGTCCTCTTCAACAGAAATTCCGACAATGTGCCGTGAGTCACCATCACCCATATACCCTGTATACCAAGTTTCATTGAAATCGGACGATGATTACATTTTTCGCGATTTTCGCGATTTTCGGTGGCCATCTTGAAAATGGCGGTCATTACAGAAATTCCGACAATGCCCTGTGAGTCGCCATCACCCATATATCCTGTGTACCAAGTTTCGTTGAAATTGGACAATGTTTACATTTTTCACGATTTTCGGCGGCCATCTTGAAAATGGCGGCCATTGCAGAAATTCCGACAATGCGCTATCAGTCGCCATAACCCATATATCCTGTATACCAAGTTTCGTTGAAATCGGACAATGTTTACATTTTTCGCGATTTTCGGCGGCCATCTTGAAAATGGCGGCCATTACAGAAATTCCGACAATGCGCCGTCAGTCGCCATCACCGTTATACCCTGTATACCAAGTTTCGTTGAAATCGGACAATGTTTACATTTTTCACCATTTTTGGCGGCCATCTTGAAAATGGTGACCAATACGAAAATTCCGACAATGCGCCGTGAATCGCCATCACCCATTTACCCTCTATACCAAGTTTCGTTGAAATCGGACGATGTTTACATTTTTCTCACTTTTTCGGCCATTTTTCAAAATGGCCGCCACTCGCGAAATTTTTTTTTTGCCAAAAAGTTCCCAATCATGTTTCTGAACATGTATACCAAGTTTCGTTGAATTTCATCATGTGGTTTCCAAGAAAAATAAGGTAATAGTTTTTCGGTTTTTGGTGGCCATCTTGGAAATGGCGGCCATTTTGAAATTATAAATCGCAAAAAACACTGTAGGACCTTGGGACCTATCACCCCTCCAAGTTTCAAATCGATCGGTCCACCTATGTCCGAGGAGATAGTCGGACAAGTTCGTGCATCAGGTTGACGGAAGAAAAAGAAAAAAGTATAATAATAATTATATATAAATATACAAATTAATGTGGTAAAAAACTTCTTTTGATAGTTTAGCCTTTATTATATGTTGCAGCAAAAAAATAAATACACCATTGGAATAAGACATGTTTTTTCTAGAATCAAGTGTAAGATTATTTTGATAGAAGTTGTAATAAAATTGCAATCGGCCTGTAAACTTTTGAAGCGGACACGTTTTAAATTAGGTCATGGAAGCCATTATCTTCACCAGCAAGACAGAAATATAGTAGGGGATTTTCCAGTTTTAATCAACCAATAATATCTGAGAAAGATCCTTCACCCGGTGCAAGGTCAACAGCACCGGGTTTGACCCCTTGCAACTTAACATCAGTGTTATTTATAGATATTCACCTGGTTAAACGCACACATTTAACCTTTTCCTTCATTATACTTATAAAGGAAGTATCTAGAGAATATTCCGAAAGATAAACCCGGTGTGAGGTCAAGAGCACCCGGTTTGACCTCTTGGTATAAAAAGGCAATTGATATTTCACGTGGTCACTTTTATGTAAACTAGCCATCACAGAATTGATGTTTTCGGGATAGGTTTATATGCTTTTTTAGGTAAGTGTTTGTCATCTTAAAGAACATAATTATACGTTATTTCATATTTGATATATATTCTAATTTTCAAACACTTCGATCTAGTTTTTATATATTTACAAAATGTATTTATTAAACTTTATTTTATTAGTAAAATATTTTGTACAAATACTTGATGACTCTTGAATAGACGAAACGCACGTCAGGCGTGGCAAAATTTATTGTCTAGAACTTTGTTGTCATTTTTATTTGTACAAATACTTTTATCAATTATTACATTTCGAGAAAAAAGGGAAATAAATTATCAATTACAATGTTATTGTGTGGATTCAAATAGTTTCATCGCTTTTTCATCTGAATTGACAATGTTTACACAATTTGCGGGAAACTTTTCGAATATCAAAATTGATGTTATATGTTTCGTTCAAAGCAGTTAAAAATTAGTAATATTTAACGGCAAAAATGTAGGCCTTGTTCAAGTGAAAAATCCCGGTAATAAAATGGTTAATTTCGGGCGTCCGGCTGGGGAAAATTTCGTAATAATTTCCTCGACAACTACTGATCCTAATTCAAGATGCATAATGTTTCGTAAAACTTTGGAAATACTTTTTATGAACATTTATAAAGTCTTTTGATCAATTTATAAGAAGTTATCCGGTTGAAATATTGCTCATATATGTTTTTTTTAATTGCGGGATTGTGTTAAGTGCATGCTTTAAAATATAAAAAAAAACAAATGTTACCGAAATATTTCTATACGAACTCATTCGACTATAGGCTAGAGCATTTTATCCTTATATTAAAACAGGTTTTCTTTTCAAAGGGATGTCGCAGATTTATACAAAGCTCGAGCTTTAACCATACAAATAACCGCATCCTTCTATGTAGCGGTTCAATAAGAAAAAAATAAAACATTGAGTCTAATTATTATTTTTATTTATTTATTGTAGAAATGTATCTAAAAGCACTGAGGACAAACAGTCAAGATTCGCGATACAGATTAAAGACAGTTTTTTTTATATTCAGTTGATGGAAATATGTGTAAAATTGGTCTTGTAGAAGTAAAAGAAGCACGCATACAGACACAAGAGGAATTCGACCATTGCAGGAATATTTTTTTACTCAACTAGGCCGTCAGACCGATTATATAATTTAAAAAAAAACGGACATATGACTGTGTGAAAATATGGAAACTAAAACTTGATCGGGAAAGCTTACCATTACCTTGTCTATGCACGCATTAAAGAGAATGGACTATGTTAACCTTCAACAAACGTAGATATTTCAATGACTTCGATCCATAGCATTTTTTTACTTTTGTCAGCTTTTTTCCTGGTATATTGAAAGCAAAAAAAGACAATAGTGAGATTTGTCATGTCTAAAGTGAAGAGGGAGGACACGACACTTTTGTATATCAAAGATAAATGTCATATGAATAAATAAAAACACTATATTAGTTGGAAGCTTTTATTTGTTTTTGCATCATTCTTTTTATTATTTTATGGATTTTTTTCTTGACGTCTGTCTTCTGTAATTGTTCATCTATTTTCAGGTCAATTTTTATACGACTGCAAATTTTTTGCGATCGTATAATGTTATGGCGATGTCGTTGTCGTCTGTAGACATTTGGTTTCCGTGCTATAACTAGAGTAAATATTGACCGATTGTTATGAAATTTTGTTATAATGTTTGCTACCACTACAGAAGGGTTGTATTTGGGGTTTGTGGCCCCTACCATTTTAGAGAAAGGGCCAAAAGGGGCTAAAACGGGTATATTTACAAAACTGTTGTAAAATGTTTATTATTCATTCGATTTGATAAATTCTTTTTTTTTCTATTCCTCATTAAAATCTGTCAACTAAATAAGTCAATGGTTTTAATATTTATTGCACCGTTTCATTGCTACAGGGGGCCAAAAAGGGACCACACCCTAAAAATTGACTTTTCATACGACCGCAAAATTTTTGCGATCGTATAATGTTATCGCGATGTCGTTGTCGTCGTCGTCGTCGTCGTCGTCTGGGGATATTTGGTTTCCGTGCAATAACTTGAGTAAATATGGACCAATTGTTATGAGATTTTGATATGATGTTTGTAACCACTAGAGGAAGGTTCCTATAGTATTTGGGGTTGGTGGCCCTTACCGTTTTGGAAAAAAGGGCCAAAAGGGGCTAAAATGGGTGTATTGACAAAACTGTTGTAGAATGTTTATTATTCATTTGATTTTAAAAATTATTGAATTCCTCATTAAATTCTGTCAACAAAATGTGTCAATGGTTTTGAAAACGTTACATTGCTCAAAAAATCAACCTTTTTATTTGTGGTCCGATTTTCAAAATCTTTTTTCATTGGAATCCTTGTGAAATTTCTGCCTGCATTTTTAATCAGATTTGCAATACCTCTTACTGTTTTTGAGATATAAGGGGTCAAATGGCCAAAACGCCATTTTTAACAGTTGGTCAAGGCAAATTGTTTAACACAAGAAATTTAGCTGAAGTGGGCCAGCCAATTGTTATGAAGTTTAAATATGATGAGTATATACACTGAAGGAAGCTTTTTATTGCATTTGGGATTTGTGGTCCTACCTTTTAAAAAAAAGGGCCAAAAGGGGTTTAATCTTGTCAAAAATGTCAATGAATATAGAAATGTTTTTTCTATTAAATGTTAATGTAAATATATGTGCGTCAAATAGTATGCCTTTTTAAGTCCACCATAGGTTGCATGTGTAAAAAAGCTTTGTAAGTCCACCATGGGCTACATGTGACCAAAGCAATTGACTATCCATATTGGGCCTCCAATGTACAGGTTCAACTTTTTGCGGTCGTATCATGCTGCGCTCGGCGTAGCTTTTTATTTATTTGTGGTCCGATTTTGAAAATCTTTTTTTCATTGGAATCCTTGTGAAAATCCCTGCCTGTGATTTTCCATCAGATTTGCAAAATCTCCAACTATTTTCAAGAAATTAGGGGTCGAAGGGGAAAAACATCATTTTTATTTAAGGTTTGTCCAGGTAAAGAAAATTAGCTGTAGTGGACCCACCAATTGTTATGAAGTTTTTATATGATGGTTATATCCACTCAGGGAAGGTTGGTATTGTATTTGTGCCCCCTACCGTTTTAGAAAAAGGGCCAAAAAGGGACTAAAACAGGTGCATTGACAAAACTGTTGTAGAAAGTTTATCATTCATTCGATTTTGATTTTTTTTTCTTGAATTGCACATTGAATTCTGTCACCTAAATGTGTCCATGGTTTGAAAATATATTGCACCTTTACATTGCTGCAGGGGGCCAAAGATTTGCGACACTTAATATCAAACTTTTTATTTTTGGTATAATTTTCAAAATCAGTGTTAAAGTCAACCACATGATGCATGTGTCAAAAAGCTTTATAAGTCCACCATGGACTGCTTGTGACCAAAGCAATTGACTATCCATATTGGGCCTCAAATGTACAGGGTTTAACATGTTGCGGTCGTATCATGCTGCGCTCGGCGTAGCTTTTTATTGAACTTGCTAGAATTCTTGCCTTGCCTGTAGGCGATGATGGTCTAATTTGTTTAACAAGTTATGGTACACCATTAATATATGGTATGCAGTTGCATAAGTATCAGTTCAGATCAAAATCAAAAGTGTTTCATCTGTATGTTTCTAAAACCACGATCGAATGACGAATATAATCACTAATTCAGACAATACAACAAACAAAAACACATTATACAACCGTTAAACCGCAATCAGCAATATGAACTCATGACGAAGCGAGAATGAACTGGACACCCAGGTAAAACTTTATTTACACTTCTACTTAATAGCTGGGATATAAACTGAACAATATTTAGCTGCATTTCAGGTTATCTGAAATGGTAGTCATAAAACAGCGTATACATTTTAGTAGTCCATACATAAATATTTAAAAGAAATAAAAAAACCCTTTGTATATTTATATACACGGTCACACTTGTAAAAATAATAATAATAATAATTAAAATTTACGTTTCCCGAAACGTGGGATGTCCCCTCCCGTTCTCATTTAATGTCTGTTCTTTTCAACAGAAATTCCGAAAATGTGCCGTGAGTTGCCATCACCCATATACCCTGTGTACCAAGTTTCGTTAAAATTGGACAATGTTTAAATTTTTCGTGATTTTCGGCGGCCATCTTGAAAATGGCAGCCATTACGGAAATTCCGACAATGCGCTGTGAGTCGCCATCACCCATATACCCTGTATACCAAGTTTCGTTGAAATCAAACAATGTTTACATTTTTCGCAATTTTCGGCGGCCATCTTGAAAATGGCGGCCATTACAGAAATTCCGACAATGCGCCGTCAGCCGCCATCACCCTTATACCCTGTATACCAAGTTTCGTTGAAATCGGACAATGTTTACATTTTTCCCCATTTTTGGCGGCCATCTTGGAAATGGCGGCCATTTTGAAATTATAAACCGCAAAAAACACCGTAGGACCTTGGGACCTATCACCTCTCCAAATTTCATATCGATCGGTCTACCTATTTCCGAGGAGATAGCCGGACAAGTTCGTGCATCAGGTTGACGGAAGAAAAAGAAAAAAGTATAATAAGAAAAATAAGAAACGGAGTAAAAACAATATGTCCCCGACGACACTTCGTGGTCGGGGACATAATAATAAGAAAAATAAGAAACGGAGTAAAAACAATATGTCCCCGACGACACTTCGTGGTCGGGGACATAATAAGAAACGGAGTAAAAACAATATGTTCCCACACTTCGTTTGGGGAACATAATTAATCAGCTGGTGATCCATACCGTAACTAGTATCAAGTTCCGGTATACACGTTGCTCTGATGATCATGTAGACGATATTGGTGCCAGACACAGTTTTAAAAATCGCTAAAACTGGGTTATATTGGTCCTCGATTGTTGTCTTCACCCAAGAAATCTATCTTGTGCTGGAAGACATCTATCTGTTGGATGAATTAACATTAACCTTAGAAGTGTTGATTTGACATATACTTTTGTTTTCTTCTCTTTAACCAGATCTGACACGATCAATTAACCTTTAGCTACATGTATGATAGGTGTGATGCAACAAGTAAGAACTCATGCTTACCCTTCCAGAGCAATCAAGTTCACATTCATTACGATTGAAGTTGATGTTACAGAGGGATTGCCTTTTGTTTGTTTTTTTGTGTGTGTATATTCATGTTGTCTGTTTCTTCGATCCTGATGTATTCATTTGTATTGATTGATTTTGTTATTTTTCTCTCTGCATGTTTCAGAGTGTTGTTGACATTCAAATGTCCCATACATGTTTGAATTATAACCCAATCCACTGTTTTATTCACTGCTAGCGGTTCTGTAATTGGCCCATGGTCTAAATAAAGTGCATATAATTCAAATCCTGCCCTGAAATAGTCACAGATAGACCCCCTTCTTAAACAAGGAACAAAAAACATCAAAAAGACAAGTACAAACGAAAGCTTTGTCAAAGATTCATGGCTAAGGACAGGCACATATAATATATGGCGGGGTTAAACTAGTTTTTTGGGCCCAACCTTCCCCCTATCAATTTTCCTAGACAAAGCACTAAAATAAACACACAATAAAAATCCAAAAGTCCAATTCCACTAGAGAGAACCTAAGACAAAAACAACAAGAACAAACAAACAAAAAAAAACGGTAAAGAAACTCTCTATAGAACACTCGTTGTTACTGACAGCTAGCTGAGAATCATCAATCGACTGATGTAAAAAAAATCAAACATATCGATTTTAAATCCGACACAACACTTCAAACAATAATGATTTAGTGAAGTGTCATCACTCACTAAAAATTGACATGCTTGATCGTTATAATACTTAAACATGACAATAGTTAATATATTATGAATGCTTTAATTGATTTTGAAACCAAACATTTTGATGAAACATACTCTGATGTAAATAGAGCAACAAATGAGATAACTGGTATTCTGGAAAATATTTCAAAGAGGATGTGCATTTCTTTTATAAACAAAAGAAAAGTAAGAAAAAATAAAGAAACAAAAGTGGTCTGGTCATTCAATTTATGAAACTAAAAGATATTTGAATGCATTAGGAAAACAGATTAAAAATAATTCAAATCTATGGTAAGACATAAAAATACATCTATAAAAAGAAAATTTATGATGCTTTATCAGGATCATTGATTAAAAATCCAGAAGAATACTGGAATATAATTACATCATTAAGTAATACATATGCCAAAGATGATAGTGATAATGAACTAATGACTTAAATAGAAGATACAATTAAACACTTTAAAAACGAAGGAACTTGCTCAAATAAAAACTTAAATTTTGAGCATTTAATAGAAAATAATCACAACCAGATGGAAAGCGAATCGAAGTTTGTTCTAGAAACTGATAAACATTTTACAGTTTCAGAACTTAAAACCATCTTTTAAGATCTAAAACTAGGCAAGTCAAGTGGTCCTGATGGTATACTAAATGAAATTTTAAGATATTCATGTCCAGTTACAGTTACTGCATTTACAAAACGTTTTAATTTAAAACTAAAAAGTGGTAAATATCCAAAAATATGGAACAAATCTTATCTCATATTAATACATAAATCTGGCAATAAAGATGACTCTTCAAACTATAGAGGAATATCATTAGTAAATTGTCTTTCTAAAGTTTTTAGCAATGTGCTTAATAAAAGGTTACAAAGTTCATAGAGGATAAAGTGTCTGACTCCCAATTTGGTTTCAGGGAGAATCACATGACATCAGATAGTGTTTTTATCTTAAAATCATTGATACATAAGTATGTACATAAAAATAAATCTAAGATACATGCTTGCTTCGTAGACCTTCGAAAAACATTCGACTCAAGTAAGTTAAGCTTTACCAGATTTAAAAGCTTATTTGACCTTTAGCGACGTGTTTGATGTATTGCAATGAGAAGGAAATCTTACCCGTCCGAAGTATCGGTCTTTTGATTTGCTAAAGGATTGCTGTTTGGTTGTTGTTTTTTGTGTGTGTATATTTTGTGTTGTCCGTTCATGGTGTTCAATTGATTTTGTCCTTGCACATTCGAGTTTTGTAATTTTAATGCCTTATTGAGATCTCCTACTCTAGAACTTTATTTCGATATACAGAATACCCCAATCCACTGTTTTATTTATCAATAATCTTTTTTATCTTTATGCTAGAATACTTACTTGCCAAATTATACTGGAAATAACGGAATAAATCTGGTATCTATCAATCGGACAAATAATTCACATACAACATGTAAGAAAACAGCCTTTTCGATATTGTGAAATAAAAAAAAACTGTCTGTACACGCTAACAGTTTACATCTGAAAATAGTTATATAAATTATGGTAAACAGCTAAATGTTGACATATATGACCGGTATTTGTGCAGTATATTTTCATGATTATATGGAATCTACTATCACAGGGTGGGAACGGACATTGTACAGTTTCCGGAAGCGCCGTTCGCGAAGCGAGGATATTTTCTGATACAGGTTGCGCCAGATTCAAAAATATCAAAACACGGGAATCAGAAGTCATTTGCAAGCACATTATTTAGGCAGCAAAGGTTATAATACTACAAACGGCCATGTTTAAGACTATTTAATACACCTCGAACACCGAAAAGTAGACGGAAAATGTGATACGGCTTGTCTTTTTCGGGTTTTGATGTGAAATCGGTTTCAATCTAGACCCTGTTGAATGCGCCAATTCACAGATCAAACTATCAAGATTCAAAACATTATAAAAATGTTGTGAAATTTTTGCGTTTTAATCATATTATTGCATTTCTAACATCCCCTCTAAATTTCAACACATGAACGGGTAGCGTCCGCTGTCTTGAACAGGTAGCTCCAAAATTCACATTTTTAGTGAACGGGTAGCTCACAATTTAAAAAAAATATATATTTCAATAAAACATGAAACGGGGAAGTAATGAACAAATGAAAAATAAAAATGAACTACACTAAATCGATCTTGTATTGGAATGCTCTTTTTTATTCATTGCTACGTTAAAAATGCTTTAAAAAAACTTTTTAAAAAAATCCGAATCAGGCGACCTTTATGAATCGATCGCTGAACATACCATACCTTATGAATATCATATAGTTTATAAGAAACATATGCTTTGATATCTATACAAAACAATACAAATCTCTATTATTTATACTTTATCATTATCAAAATTGTCTTTTGATCGCGTTTCAATGTAAAAATTGAATTTTTTTAGCACCTTAAAACTTCAGCAATTTAATAAGAACGTAATGAGCACTGAACAGGTTTCCGGATAATCCGGTATCTTCCGAAATCAAAACTGATCGCCTTGTGTGATTTATGTTCATGAATTCACTAACTTTGTGTTTAGTGCATCTCTCATGAGACTTATATGTACGAAATGCACGCTAGTTATAAAACCAAGTGCCTAGAACTCTGTTTTGTTTTCCGATAATCCGCAACAGTAAGTTCTGCTGACAGAGTTCTACCAATTCCCGAATTAAGGCCACTGAGGTACCTACTCATTTTAGTAAGAGATGCATCTACTCCACCGAGAGAAAGGACAAAACAAGAAGACATACCACAGAAATTTATGACCGCAATTGTACTGACTTTTTTTCATGCACTTCAAAATAAATAATAAGTTAAACCAGGTTTACGGCACCATCCCTCCCTCTTTTGTATCTTTTTGTGGACATTTTGATATCAACATTATCTTCAATCTTTCGATATTTTGCTTCCAATTCAATACTGATTTATTTGACTGCATTTTAGTGAAGTTAGTACATAACGAGATTTTGCGGTAAGTCTTGCTTAGGATATACCGCCACTCAATCATTCAGAAAACAAATGGTAGATTCTCGACTGGCCTGAAAAAGGGGAGGGCCTTATAACTTATCGTTACAAGGCTTTGTGTTAAATTGTGAATCACACCATTTATTAGAAGTGGAGAAACCTGTTACGAAGCATTTTCTATTTTTTTTACCCTTAAAAGTCAAAGTCGGCTCAGAAAAGAGGAAGAAGATGTGCAACTGACCTGAATGGGGGAGGCACATACAAATCTGAAGCCCCTTACCAAATTTGAAACCAAACCCTTCAATGGAAGTCGAGAACTCTGTAACGAAAGTTCGGACGACAAGGTAATTGCAATATAGCCTCATCTCTTGCGAGGGGGGATATAAAAAGTATTCCTCAAAGAAAGCAGATTTTTACGTCTACATAATATGGAGGAATTAAACATAGATGTGCACCATACAACCTCCACAAGTCAGCCGTTATTAAAAAAGCAGACTGCTGCTTTAAAAGTAACAGTGATCACGACAAGAAAACAGGCATTACATGTATACGTACGGTGCTGAAGATAAAATGCTGCTAATCAGGATAATATATCTGCAAGAACTTTTATTGTATTGCCCTATTATTATCAAACATTTCCGTTACACAGTATTAAAGAAAACAACAAATTCTAATCAGGGGCAGATCCATAAAAAGGACCGAAGGTTTTCATCTATTACCCTAGCTTAGTTGTAAAAAATCATGACGAAAGTAGCTAGGATGCCGAAAATCATGACGAAAGTAAGAAAATTTTAATTGATTTGGGGTTCGAACATACGACTCAGCCCTTTAGATTCGCCACTGAATATTCAACAAAAACCAGCAAGCATAAAACAAACAGAAAAGCCAAAGTAAACATTATTTGCGCTTCTTTTGATGAAAAAAAACAAACAAGAGGCTTTCAGGAACCTGAGTCTTTTACCTGGTACCAAGGACCACGAGGATGTCATCTGACAATTGTAATCCAATAGAGACTTTTTATAGCCTTAAATAGGCTGAAGATTTGAGGAAAAAAATAGCTCTTCTCTATCTGCTTTAGTTTTCATTCTATAGAACAAAAACATGAAAAAGAAGCTCCCAGGAGCCCGAATCGCTCACCTCGACATTAGGGCCCTATATGGGGTCATCCATCCTCGGAAACCCAGGAGTTCTTCACTCGCTTACTCATTCATCATCCCTGGGACATTAGACATGAAATACCTCGTTTTTGATATTTTTATATCGAGCCTTCTGATTGTTCACATTACACTTTTCTAATGCAATTTAAACATGTTTCTATATGAATAATTTATGAAGTTCAAGATTAAATACTGAACGTGAAACGAGCAAAATCAAATCAAATGTCACAGGGGTTAAGAATGAGTAAGCTGGGTTTCCGAGGACGGGGTCATCTGACCATTTTAGTCCATGCAATAGAGACGTTTTTAGATTTTAAAGTAAAGTTTAGATAGCCATAGCTTTTCTTCATAAGCAATAGTTTTCATTCTACGGGACAAAAAAAAACAACCCGCAATTATTTACCTTTATAGGCCCATAACCCCTATAAGGGTCCATCTGACAATATCGACCCAATGGAGACTTTCGTAGAGCATATGATTTTTAAGGAGCCTTAGAGTCTTCTTTTTTTCCTATCTGTTATAGTTGCTTAGTTAAAGTCATTTACAAATGTATAGTGATTTTATCTAACGTTCTACTTTTGGTTACAGCGGCCACGTGCACGTTTGTATTGAGTCATTTCAAAATGAGGATCGTGTGTATTGCCAACATGTCAAGTATCATTTCTGCAGTTAAGTTCGGTCTGTAGTTTCAGAGGAGAAAATTGTTTAAATTGCTAACGGACGACTGATGGCGACAGACGACGACAGACGACGGACGCATAGTGATGGTAGTTATAAACTCGCATGGCTTTTAGCCAGGTAAGCTATTAAGTACCACTACAAGTACTTCACTCTGCTTGAAAAAATATCGTTTAAAGTCTGTATAAAAATTCATCAATCAATTTAAGACGTGCTGTGCGAGCTAAAGGGTTTATTTGTATTTCGAATGTAAACACACCAAAGACAACTGAAAAAAACCCAACTTAAATCGAAGACACAATATCACTTAGAACAAGGGTACAAAATGATTAGACATGGGAAAATTATGGACGAGGACTTAAATACTCGGATATTAGTTGTACAACTTAATGCCGCAGAGTCATAAAGTTAAATCAGAGGATTTTTGATATATTCCTAGAGCGACTTGTATAAGAAATTAGAGTGGTTTTATGTATTTTTTTACCCCGAAAAGAAAACTGTTATTTTCGGCGCTACCTGTTCATACATTTTTCTTGTCTTGACGCTACCCGTTCACTTTTGATTTCAAAATTTTGAGACAAAATCGGAGATTATCACTCGATAATTGATTTCTGCTTTATAAATGCATTTGATTTTTAATGTTTAATATCAAGAGGCTACAAAAATACAATCAATCATACTTTCAATGTGTGATTACTTTAAAAACGACCGATAAAAGAAGATGGTCTTGTCTTTTTGAGATGTTCGAGCTACCCTTTTTATTAAAAATTCCATACTTAACGTGAACATACGAATAAAACGCATTAAATGCAGATACTCGTCACTACATTAAGCTTACATGTGCACTTTATTAATGGCAATGTTGGAACGTTATTGCGTATTTAACTTAATACGAAGTGTTTTTCTGAACGAATCCTTGGGATTTGAACATGGCGCTACCTTTTGCTTGTCATAAGAACGGCGCTTCCGGAAACTGTACAATTTCCGTTCCACCCTGCGACTATGCACCCATGAATAGTTAAACGTATTTTAAAGCTGAAAAAACTTTAAGGTTTTATATATTCATAAACAATTTATATGTTTTTAAAGTAAGCAACAATTATGAATAAATATCTGCGTCGTATATTTTATTTTCTCAGAATTAAAGAAAATACTGGACTTCATTCTGTTAGATGAATTTGCTGTGGATTTGTAAAAAAAAATTGATTGAGTTTAATCTAAACTAACAATTATTTATAGCTTGCATTGTTTACCACTCTGGTAATAAACATGTTAGAGGGATTATAAACTATCTATTTATATCTGATGCATCTATCAATATTTTACCTCTTCACCCTAACAGTATGCTTATGTCATAGGGTTTTGTTTTGTCTTCTTTTACCGGATTTGACACGCTGAATGGACTATTGGCAACGGGTGTGCTATAGCTAGCAGAAACTACTCTTCCGGAGCACCTGAGTTCTCTCTTGTTTCGACTGGAGTTCGCGTTGTTGATTGATATTCAGTATTTTGTGTTTCCATGTTTTACATGTTGTCTGTTTTTTGTCCCGTTCTTGTTGGTGTTTACTGGTTTTGTCTCTGCCCTTTCGGACTTTTGACATTCGGATACCCCATTGGTACCTCTGCTTCTTTCTTATCTCAAAGTCACCAGACCACTACATACGATATACATTAAGTTTTGTCAGATGAAAATATATATTTTCTATTGATATTACATACAAATCTACCTAGTAAGACCGTTCCTTTTGCAAATCAAAAACTTTTTAAAACCCAACTATTACATATCGAATTTCTGATTGTTTTTAAATAGTATGTACAGTTCAAATGCTTTTTGATAATCATTTTCCATTTAACGCACACATACAAAATGTAATATTTGAATATGATCTTTTTTATACACTCAATTGTTTTATTGAAACAGGGTTTACCACTGAATTGTAATAAAATTTAGCTATAACCAAATTGGCATACAGACTTACAGTGTACATCCATTATTACGGTTAATCTATTTTAATGACAGGCGTTCTGATTGATGTCTTTATGTCTTTGTTGAAGCTTGGCAGCAAAAAAAGAGCAAAGTATCGCAGAGAATTCCTAACACTAGGCTTACTTTCAGTAATACTTTACAATACAAACGATCGCAGCTGAAATCCTTTTTCGACAGCTGGAAATGATCGAGTTTAAACATGTTAAATGGGCAATCATAACGAAGATGTCAGAAAAAGAAAAAAAATCAAAGTTTCAAACAAACTTTTTTTTATCAGCTTGATTTTGATTATTCTTATTTCATGTCTTTAGAATAAACCAAAACAACATCAATAACAAAATGAACATTAAAGATGACTCTATATGAAAGGCATAACTTTTAATGACAGAACAAATTATATCTGTATTTCAAACTTAAAATACATGTATACATAATACTCATCTTGGAAATCGAATCCAAAGATATTGTATTTTTACATTGATCAAAAAGAATTTTATGACCACGATATTAAAATTATAACGAAAACACCTTTATGGAGAAACCACGAAAATTGATATTCTCTAAAATATATGAATCGACTGTCTTTCAGAATCAGCGTTTTCCAATAGTCCACTGTATAGAAACGATTATTAAAAGAATGTTTCGTTTGTTGAATAGATATATTTGCTATTGATAGTAACTACAACTATTTTTAGTGTTGGGCCAATGCAAGCCGGCGAGCAGTGACCTTTGGTCATGTTGAAGATTGTGATTTTTTAAAATTGCCGTTTCTTTAATGTTGGTTGTGTCGCGTACACTTATTCCACATCTCTTTATCGTCTACAAACTTACTTAATATATGCCACCGTCCTTTTTGCAAAATAAAAATAATTCTAATCATAATATAACGATTGCATATTAGATTTCCAACGGTCTTAAACAGTACTGTTCAAATGCCCTTTGTTATTATGTTCCATTGAATTCACACATACAGCAAGTGATATTTAATACAAGTCTTTTCTTTTATATTCTTTTGTTAGAATAAAACAAGGCCTGCAATTGAACTGTAACAAAATTAGTTTTTTTTACAAATTGCAAGGGTTGTTGATTTATAATACTGTCATGACTGTATATATCCTTAATGACAGTTGATCTATTTTTATACAACTGTCCTTTATACCATTGCTTAGGCCGCAGAAAACGTGTTGCTTAAAAGGTTATTTGGTATAGTCCAAGACCCTTGGCAGACTTTCCAATGTTCAATATTAATACAATAAAATCAATCAAACGGTTTTGCAACTCGAATTCTTATCGACACCTGGAAGACGCAATGGGGCACCAATGGGGCATTCAAGTGTCAACAGTCCGTAAAGGGTAATGACAAAACCGCTAAACACGAACAAAAACACCACGAAGAAACACAAAACACAAAATCAGCCGAATGAAAATTAACAATGCGAACTCAAGTCGTGATAAGAGTGAAATCAGGTGCTTCGGAAAGATAAGAGATTCCTGCCTGCTATAGCACACCCGTCGTGTTGCTGATTTCAAATTCAGCGTGTCAAATCCGGTAAAGGAAGACAAAACAAATTTCTACGACAAACATACATTGTCACTCATTTGAGAGATAGAAATTACATATTTGTCAAATAGTGCCGTAAAATTTCTTGAGTGAAGACAGCAAACGTGGATCAACATAACCCTGTGTCAAGTACGTAGATGTTGAAAAATATAACATTCTCCGTTCTTCGTAGTTTTAAATCCTTTTTTTTTAACTTTAAACATTGCCTAATTATAGCTATGCCTTTAGAAAAAAAAAATAACAAAATGTACATATTACGGTGAAAGTACTTAAATTAGTGGGTATCAATTTTCGTGGAATGCGCGTCAATTGCATATATTCGAGGATTCACGAATTCGTGGTTTTTCTAATAAAATCAACGTTTGATTTTTCTGTTCGTTGGGACTTTAAATTCGTGGTCTGCACGACTAACGAAAACCACTTAAATTATTCCCCCACGAACATAAATACTTTTACAGTACAGTATTTGATTGTCCTATATCATGTACATGGCAAAATAAAAACTTTATTTCAAATAAATGAATGCAGTAATTTCCTAAGATACATAGATCATCTTAGATATCGAAATCTTTTATTTGTCTTAAAAATCAAGATGTCGCTTTAACAGTGAGACAACTATATATGAGCTTTAATATAGACCGTGTAGATTAAGTGGTGGAAGTGATGCCCAACAAAGGATGGCATTGTGCATCCTAGATGATACGTAATAACTAACGTCTAAATTGGAAAACATTAATTTCATCAGCCAGAGCGGCCGAAATATTTGTTTCAAAGATCTTTTATGGACAATATAACACACGTTTTTTATAAAGTTTTGAAGATATTTAGTCTTTCTTTTTTATCTAAAGATTTAAAGGATAATTGATAGGGTAGAGGGAGTTAGTGAGTGAGTTGGTGTTTGACGCCCGTGCAACGCTATATAGGTTATTTATAAGCGATGAACATGAAAAAGATGATAAAATTAACATGAAATGATGATGATAAGTGAAAGATGGGGATGGGTTGGCAGAAAATTTAGCCTATGTGGTGTACTCTTTGGCGGTTTTACGTGCATGAAGCGTGGCAATATGGCTATATGGTAGATATCCTAGATGTTCGATCTGGCTTCCTTTTTCAACTGTTTGGATTTGAGTACTTTTCATTCAATACTTTTGGTTTTTTTTAAGTTTAAAGGGCATTAACTCCTACAAAAAACTTGGGGATTATTTTTTTCTAGTAATATGCACAACTTCATATGGTGTCCTTCCTATTTGCCAAGCTTTATTAAATTTGGTTCCCTATTTCTAAATAAGGGTTTTTAGTTACATTTCTAAGTTCAAAGGGTTATAATTCAAACAAAAATTTGAGAAAAAAAATTCTTGGTCACATGCACAAATACGTATGGTTTCCTTCCTTCATTCGAAGTTTTGTTGAATTCAGTGCAGTCATTTCGGCAGTAAGTTTCGGAGAAATTGCACTAACAAACTTGTGACAAAGAGACAGACGGACAGACAGAACAAAAACAATGTCTTCCCACCAACTTGGTTGGAGACATAATTTTCTTTATTTTTTGAATCTGTGTTTTAGCTGTTCAAGAAAAATGTTTTTGAGCTTGACTTATTCATTGTGGGCATCTCTAAAACACGTCAAACAAACAAACCGACATAGTGACCAGATTCCTAGATCAGTCCCCTTAATAGCAGAGGTCACATGTTTTTTAAGTCAATGTTCAAGTTTCACTAAAATGTCTTGTGTGAGAAGTTAAAATAGCTGAAAATTGTATGTGTGAGAACAAACATGACCCCAGTAAATAATTTATGTTACAGTAATCACAACTTTCATAGCGATCAATAAAACACGGAAAGATCAGCAAAACGCGATGATAGAAATTTTTTTAGACTTAATGTAGGTCTTGCATTATTGTGTCTGCGTGGTTAAGATGGGCATATGTGAACAAATTATTATCACTGTTCTGTTTAGTATGAACCAGGCTTTCTGCTCATGTATTTTATGCTTTGAACATTCCCATAGAAAAATATAAAAAACGGCCGATTATAGCAAAATTTTTTGTCGATTTGATGCAATTTTGTGTTTTTCACTAAAGAACACCAGAACAACCCATTGTTTTTGAAAATTTGAAAGACCCCTTAAATTTACACAATATTTGTAATTTTAGATGAAAAAGTCTATGGCTAAAATTGATTCAAACATGAAATATTAATCAATATTTTTGCATGGTGTTGGATTTTTGTGATCAGAATTACACGGTGCAAACTTGTAAAATAATGTGTTGAACTCGGAGAATGATCATTATTACACGGTGTTTTGAAAAAGAAACCAGCTGCTTTTGTATTTAAAAATGAAAGTGTCATGCCGGAAATGGGCGTAATATTGTGAATTTAATATGTAAAAAATATTTTTGTTTTTTATGGACTTAGATATTTTTGTCTCACTTTTTGTTCGAAAACATGTTATAAAAATTCTTGTCAAATTTGGTTATCACCTATTAAAATTAATTATTTATTTTCTCTGAGGTTATATTTAGATTAGAATTGAATATTGTTACGCAATTTCCATTAATTTGCATTGTGTCCGAGAAAATCTTGTTTGAATAACATAGTACTTTATTGTATTCCTAAGTTGCGAACTAATCCATTATCAATTTGTGAGATAGATTTATTTTTTTTGTGATATTGAATGTGTCAAGTTTGGAGTCAGCGCTTAGACCTGACGCATCCGAATTCGTGAATAAATTCATTGTTGGAATAATTGTTAGCAAAAAAGGTAAAAATAGGAAGTTTGAATTATAAAATAATATAAAAATCAGTTTGATAAGAAAGTTGATTAACTAAGGGAAAAATAAATGAATAGGTTATTAAAATAAATGTTTATTATAATTTTAAGTTTAGAAGTTTGATTCAAGAAATAAAATATAGCGACGTAAAAGTTAAATAAGATTATAGGGAAGAAATAAAGATGAAACGAAATAAATCTATAAGTGCTATTTTCCATTAAAAGATTATTTTTTGCATATTTGAGTTTTTACAATTTACGTAATCACTTCTGGTAAGATAAAAAAAGGCGAAAAAAAGGATATCAAGACAAAATTAACTCTATTGTACTTTATAATTAAGGTTCATGGTTACACTTCGAATAAAATGGTAGATATTGGACCTATTTTTCTAGTCTATGTACGACTTAAACGACACATTAAAACACAAAATAAAGTGTAGCAGCGTCTAGATATAAAAATCGCCGATCATTTTCCCTTCCAGTTTACAAGATTACTTTTGTTGTTTTCTCTATTCATTTTCTTTCCGTTCAAATTGCCCCATAAATAAAGCATGAATTGCCCCTAAATAACCTTACATAAAACCGATTGTGAGTAGATTTAATAACACCAATAATGAAATTACCTTGCACGTGGAGGCCAAATGAGAGGGCATTGTTGATATTTGGCTATATTTGGGTGAACTGAAAAACGCAAAGAAAATGCCCCGGCAAAACGGATCAAGTGTACACATACAAAATACTAAAAGTTTATGCAAAAATCATTTATCTAGACGCTGCTACGCCTTATTAAGCAATTGAATGAGTAGTTTAAGGTCCACACAGACTGAAAAAAGACGTAAAAAATCGGTCATTTTTTCCGAAGTGTAAAGATGAACCTTAAACAGTCTAGAAAGTTTCATTGGTTAAATAAATAATATGTTTATAAAGAAAAATAAAATAAACAATCAAAGTACATATCTGGTAAGGTTTTTGTCCCAAACCATCACATGGGACGGGACTACAAGGTCCAAATCCAAAAGGTCACTTCACTTTTGGATTGCGGACAATAAATATCTTAACCATATTTATTTTCTTTACCAGGGGGGGGGGTGTTCTCGAAGCTATCTTAGGACTAAGACGTGTCTATAGACCATCTTAAGACTCGTCATAGTCTTAAGTCGTGTTCTCGAAGCAGTCCTATTTTAAACTTTTGTCTCTTTTAAGGATAAAAACTAAGACACCAAATTTGATGTCTTTAGACCATCCAATCTCACATTTTACATATTTTATACACTAAAACTCGCTATATTTTGTCCATGTGTTCACCTAATGATATTTAATCATCGATTAACTTGTATTCAAGGCATCATGCATGATTTTAAACTTTGAACTTATTTTTACATACTTCAATGATCCTGTATGTTGTTTTAATTATTTTAGGACAACGTTGTTATGCTTTTAAAATAAAAATACTAGCTAATTACATGTTGACTTTTAGTTTAAGCATTCAAATCATAGCCCTTTTGGTGTACATTCAGGTGAATATATTGTTTAAAAAAGTTAATTATCTAATTTTGTTTCAATTAAAATATTATTAAATCTATATTGAGACGTCCTAACAAAAGACGCGTCTAAGATAGTTTCGAGAAACAGATTAGGATGGTCTAAAGATGGTCCAAAACTAGGTCTCAAAATTTGACTTTGGACGCGTCTTTAGACAAATTTTAGGATACTTTCGAGAACACCGCCCCAGGTGTGTATCTTTGATAACTATTATGAAAAAGAAACTATATTTTAAACTTAGTTCAAAGAACTTTAATTGTTTTAGAAAGTATTTTAAGACAGTTTGAATAATTGAAAAATGATAAGTTTAGTAAATAAAAATAATATTTATTAAAACGAGACATGATGCATTATCTGTGCACTTTGTATATATGTTTTATTTGACTTCACTTTTGGATTGCGGACAATAAAGATCTTGATCATATTTATTTTCTTTACCAGGGACACGCCTCGAAAGACCGCCACCGCAATCCCCGCAGTTCTCCTAGTGTGTCCTTATGTACATTCAAGATGTAGTTTCCAGAAGAAATTAGCGTTAACCCCTGAATGGGGATGAACTAAGAAAAGGAGAAAATGTAGTTCCAAACAAGATAAACTTTCCATTCCGTTTTGGAGGGAAAGGGGAGACAACACAATGAAGAACGTCTCTCCCCCATTTGTCTCCAAAACCCACAAAATAACCTTCATCACAAAAGAATGAGGACAAACTAGACCCCTAAAATATATTTCTTATTGAAAAATACAAACAAGCCACATTTAAACAAGGATGCGTCAGAACGACACTGATATCTCCCTGATGCCAGTTTGATGTTTCAAAAAAGGTGACTCTTAAAGGTACGTCTTCCTGAAAGGTAAACCTAAGTTTTTCAAAAGGACAGAGATGAAGGAAATGATCAATTTGCAGGTGCAATGTGTAGTACTATTCATAATTTAGCAGTGTACAAAATTTGAAGATGTGAATAGTAGCTTATTCGAAATGGACGAAAATGTTAAGTGTGATGGACAAACGGACGGACGAACAAACGAACAGACCTAAAAACTATATATACCGCAACAGAGTTGGCAGGGCATAATCAATTGCTAAATGTCATAATCTAAAATGAACCCCCATTTAGAGTGATGCTTATGCAGCGCATCAATATGCTGTGAATATAATATACTGCATTGAAAATAATTTTCCATCCCTTTTCAGTGCCCGTGACAGTGTTTTTCCAAACTATTAGCCATAGGCTTTAAAGTTGTGTATGCATATTTACATAAATATTCATATCAGGGCTCATTTTCGGCCTCTCGGACAACTATTTCCTGCTTAATAAAATCAGGGACCTCGTATCTGATTTTTGTTAATTCAGAAGTTCGAGAGATCAACAGGGGGTGGGATCCCAGGTTACTGGATGGACCGGAAAGGGTCAGGAACACGGGGGCTTGAATTTGGTCCTTTATATCAACTTTAAACACACAAGAACACAGGCTAATTTTTTTACATTTACTTTTAAAAGTGAACAATTTTATCAGCGAAGGCAACAAAGTTGAGGAATTATAACTGTCACAATTAGTTGATTCGTTCGTTCATATGCACGTAGGTACATAATACAATAGTTTTTGTTTAGTCATTAACTTTAAAACCACACATCAGAAATGGTGATATCAAAGTAAGGTGACCTTGACTGGCATTGTTCGCATGAATGGCACATTAACATCTATGGAAAGCTCTCCAACCATGACTTCCAAAGAAAAACAAGAACATGGATCGACAACTTATTGAAAAACCGAAAGAAGCAAGTTGTAGTAACGCAACATCACTCACTACCCAAGTTACATCAGGGAGACCACAGGGGACTGTCCTTAGTCCTACTCTCTTAAATTACACCAACAACATCACACCACAACAATAAGGTTATTTGCAGACGCTGTGTACGACTGTGTACATGTACTCTACAGGACAATTAGCATCCCAGACGACAAGAAACCACCCCAATAAGACCTTGATACAATAATAAATGGAGTGCAGCTTGGCAAACTGAATTTGATGTAAATAAGTGTGCCATTATGCAGTTTGCACCTAACACAAACAAGAAACCTGCATAATATAAGATGGAAAAAGAATCATCGGACAAAGTACACCACCATCCGTACATATGCGTAGAATTCAGAAACAACCTGAAATACAACATACACATAGAAAGCATCTGCAAAAAGGTATCAGGAACACGAGGTTTATAAAAAAAAAACTTAAGAAACTGTCCATCTAAAGTAAAAGAGCGTGCATACTTTAGTAAGACAAACCTAAATTATACACCAACCATTTGGAATCCCAAGTAGGCAACTAAAACAAAACAACTTGAAAAAGTACAAATAAATGCAACCAGAAATGTATGCATCAGACCTCACAAACCAACGAAAATAAAGAGTAAGACATCAATGGTGAAAGACCTTAACTGTACATTCTTATACATGATCGACAAATCCGGTCAGATATCATACTAATGTACAAACTAGCTTTCTATTTGCAGTCCCATCAACCTACCTTCCTGTACCGACCACCACACGTGAAACATGTACCAGTTTCAGCAACAGCCTGAAATTTGTTCCAAACCACTGCAGAACCAACATCTACTTACAAACACTCTTTCTTCCATCGTAAGGATATATTTTGAAACACTCTTCCCAACACCTTCATTCAGTCACCGACCTTGGAGGAAATCAATCATCCAATCAGTAACCATGGATAACCCTGAACTTAAATATTTTTGTACAGAGTAAATACATAAAATGTTTGGGTTTTAATCACTTTTGAAACTTTTTGGACATTGCACAATGACACTGCACATGCACATGATGCATACAGAGTTCTTGATTAAATGCATGTCCATATTAGATTTTTAAGTATAAAAGATGAAGTTGAAATAAAGGTAATAACAAAACTACCGAACTTGAATGATCAATCTCATAGTCCAGAGAAAATGACAAAAACGAATCAGTCATACCGGAGAACTGGTGGATCGCAATGGTCCTGACTTGGTACAGGCATTTCAAACGAAATGGTGGGTTAAACCAGGTTTTATGGCGCCAAACCTCCCTCTTCCATTGCGATCTTAGGATCCGGTAATGACCATAGAACACAACATAGTTGTGAGACACAATAGGGATATTGAGGTGATCATCTCAGTACAGCAGACCAGTCAAACACTAATTAAAACAATTAACTATCATATCTTTTAACTCAATTTTGAACTTTTCTACTAGTGGCTGATAACGAAGAAAGAATTTTTTTAGTGATCGTATGAGACGTATTTTCTTATAGCCCTGCTTCAAAAGTCGGTCACGAAGAAACCGGTGTCTGATCAAAAAATCTGTGAAATGTGTGCAAGCTCTGGCATATCGAATAAGTTGAGAAATATAAACACCGTATGCAGGAGAATTAGGTATATTGCTCTGTAGATTAGGAAAATTAAGTTTAAAGTTAAAGTTTTGTTTAGGTCCATTTCTAAGCAAATGCATGCAAGTGGTAGAGGGATAATATTGAGTCATTGGGTGCATCTTGGAAAGCTACCATCATCCGTACCATGCAAAATTAGCCGGCTTTGAGCTATAATTCTCGGATATAAATAACTCAGGTTAAAATTTTTAGGTCTATTTCTCAGTATCTGACAGTGGTAGAGTCAGTGGACACATCTCTGATGGTAGTCAATAATCTTATATGACATTGACCTACATTTTTCACATGAACACCTCGAGTCCAAGATTTGGTTAAGGTACAGATCTGAGCAACTACAAGTAATAGAAATATGATATTGGGTCAGCAAATACATTTTTGATGGAAGTCACCATCCATACCAAAAATAGATGAAAATGACTTTGACCTACCATTTTCATATAGAGAGCTAGGTTAGAAATTTGGCTAGGGTCAATATTTCAGCAAATGCAAGTGTTAGAATGATGATAATGTGCAAGTAGCTATACTTTGGTTAATAAATAACATCTGTTCTTGATGTAGGTCACCTTTACTTACAAATCAAAGTAAAGAGCCGGGTGCTCTATTTCTTTATTTTTAAATATATGACCAGACTTGGAGTGGTTCAAGGATCACATCTCTCATGTCTGCAAACATACCCATCTTTATTTTGATTAACCCATTTGCTTTTTTAATTTTACAAATCTCAAAAAATCAGGAGCGCGGGATATAACCTGCTAAGGTAACAAATTTGCAAAGAAACAACAGTACAAACGATTTAATGGTGATGAAAAAAAAATGTCAGAGAAGAAATTTAGAAGTTAAAGATCAACAACGGCCTCGTAGAAAAGTTTAAACGTGTACATGTATCGATAATTAGCTTGTTTGGTCAAACCTAATGATTTACAATTACTTTAATTCGCCTTGTTTTAATGATCAATATTAAGTAAATGTCCGAGTTTTTCTAATCATTCAACCGTGTAATTCTGATCACAAAAATCCAACACCTTGCAAAACTATTGATTAATATTTTCAATCAACTATAGCCATTGACGACTTAATCTAAAATCACAAATATGTTGTAAATTAACGGAGTCTTTCAAATTTTCAAATATAATGGGTTGTTCTGGTTTTCTATAGTAAAAAACACAAAATTGCATCAAATCGACACAAATTTCTGCTAAAATCTGCCGTTTTTTACTTTTTGTATGGGAGTTTTCAAAGCATAAAATACATGAGCAAAAAGACTGGTTCATACTTAACAGAACAGTGATAATAATTTGTTCAAATATGTCCATCTTAACCACGCAGATACAATAATGCAAGACCTACCTTATGTCTGAAAAATTTTCTATCACCGCATTTTGCTGATCTTTCCGTGTTTTGCTGATCGCTATGTAGGGTGTGGTAATAAGAAAGTATTATTAATACCATCTGCATTTGTTTTTTCAGTTGACAGTGTCTCTACTTTCTTTCCAAGTACTATGATCTGCTCTCTTGTTGATTCTAACTCTGTTTTTAGGTCTTTAAAAATTAAAAAAAAATCATGTAAACCAAACCAAAACACACAAAATTAAAAGAATATTGCATACAAAAACATCACATCTGTGTTTATGTAAATGATTTGGAATACAAGAAAAGGTTATTATTGCTTATTGCTGAACATTGTTTGAACCACGTCTATGAATTACCATTTAAGTAAGGAAAAGTGTTTTAAATCTATAATTTGTTTCTTCATTTCAAGCGCACTTCATGACAATCACTTGCTATATCTTTTAATTTCACATTTTGTTATATAGAAGATGTCCTTTCACTTAATAATCCTCGATTTGGTGACAATTTGCATCTCATGTATCCCAAAGAACTTGCAATAAAGGCCACTACACTTTCTAGGAGGTCCACTTCATATTTGGATTTATTTCTCGAAATTGAGACACTGGAAGGCTTAATTTGTACAAAGCTCTATGACAAACTTGATGACTTCAAGTTTCCAATAGTCAACTTTCCCTTTCTGCGTAGCGAAATTTTGTCTACGACAGCAAATGGGATAAGATATTCCAGAGCTTGTGGGGAGTATTTCAACCTCAATAGAGCAACACAATTGACAAGACAGAGGTACGTTGCTCCCAGGTTGTTGTCATCACTCAAGAAATTTTGCAGAAGACATTATATGCTGGGGTTTCTATTTCTCAGATGAGCGCAGAAGTAGTTATGACAAAGAGTTTGGTAATGTCATCCTATCCGGATTTGACCAACACTAAATCAATCTTTGGCAATGTGACAGGTGTGCTAAAGCAAGCAGGAACTGCCTTCTCTTAGACAGCACCTGAGGTCACTTTCCTTTCAACTTGAGTTCATGTTGCTTATAAGTAATTGTGGTTTAGGTGTTATGTGTTTTATTGGTTTGCTGTGTGGTTTGTTTTGTTGTGATGATTTTTTTACCGATATTATCTGTCTTTTCGGAATAATGATGATTGATTAACCCTTTGGTACACCTTTGCTTCTTTGAGGTTAGATCTGCAAAAGAAATGGTTGATAAACAAGAGGCTCACATGAGCCTGAATTGCTAACCTGGTCTTGATGTCAACCCTATTAAGAACTTTGTAGAGCTAAATTAGCTGAACATTTAAGCAAGCTACTGCTTTTCTCTTTCAGCAATATATTTCATTCTGTGGGCCAAAAACGTTAAAAATGTTTTTTAAGGACCATCTGAACACTTTGACTTCGACAACTTTTGTAGAGCTAAATGAGATGAACATTTAAGCAAGCATCAGCTTTTCTCTATCTGTTTTATTGAAAAAAACCTACCGATTCCTCAGAATACAGGGTTAAATGTCAATACTATTTGAAGACCATTTTCATTCATTTACACACTGATGATTAATTTTCATTTTTGTCATCTGTAAAATTTGCATTGTCCGCAAAAACCTTACTGTTGTCACGCAAAAACATTTTTCTCGTGTCGCACTTTGGAGGGATTGGGTTATAAAAATAACGTATTATTACGTTACAGGGATGTACAATGCATAACATGTATAAAAACTATACATTGAAACAGGTGAAAAAACAACAATGATAAATCAATGTTAGCAAATAGCAAATTAAAAAAAAATGGCCGGAAGTCCACAGCGTGACGACACTTTTTGTCCTTTCAAATCTATAGGCTTCTTCCTTACATTTGTATTGGTGCTGCTTTTTTATGTTTCATGATAATCGATCATGGCGTTCGAAAAACGATTGTGCTTCATAAACCAGTTTCACAGAAAATTGTCATTTTTTTCATAACTAGAGAGCTTACTATTTAGAATTAAATCAATAAGCTTAGTTTTAACATCATAAGCTGTAATGCCTGCTGATAAAATTTATCAAGGCATCTTTTTAAGTTATACTACCGAAACTCATTTTTCTAATTTGTTTTTTTTTAACTGGTGGCCTATGACCTCTTGATACAAAAATCTATTTTGGTTTTTTTTTAGATTTTTATATTTTAATTGTGTCAAAAGTATTGCCTAAAAACTAATTTTACTAAAAAAAAATTCTTTTTTAACTTTAAGATCTTGACCGACAGCAAACTCATTTGACCTATCCCGTGCTACCTAATCTTGAATATGTGAAAGTTTCATGAAATTATATCAATCTGTGCAATATACTTTTGCTTCAAAAAATCAATTTTACTATAAAAGTTCTCTCAAAACTAATGACTTATATTTTTTGAATTTTTACTCCTAATTCATAGTGCTTCTTTCTTATCCCATTTCATGCATTCGCTTTAACGTGATCAATACAATGCAGTTAGCAAGTTTCCGTTACATGGAATTTTATTGCCAGTACGAGCAAGAAGCCGATCTAGGTGGATAGACGGAAAGTCGTTCTCCTTCCGTTTGCAGAAAGATGCCTGCGGGGACCATCAAGTAAACAATACACGATACTCAAAAATAAAACCCAAGACCTTTGATATATTTTATTCTATTTATATAATATCTACGTTTACATGTGATTTTGATCCATATAAAGCGTCCGGCAGAAAATAAAAAAAAGCTTCGCCAAGCACAGCATGATACGACCACAACACGTTGAACCCTGTACCTTTAAAATCCCAATATGGATAGTCAATTGTTTTAGACACATGCAGCCCATGGTGGACCGACAAAGGTTTTTAACACATGCCTTCTTTGGTGGACTTTCCATCCACATTTACAAGGAATTCTATTAGATTTTACAATTATAAAAACAATTGGAAAAAATTATATTTACAATTTCATATTAATATCATTTCAATATCCCAACTCAATTTTATATAAAGGATGGTCACTCCTGGACTTTTTATATAAAACATTTTATGATTTGTTGTGGATATATATGATATATGATTGTTTACTTAATCAAATAGCAAAAAGAAAACCATAAGATCGTGTGTTCGTTTTCGAAATACATGATGTCAAAATTTGGCGGGAAATTAGATTCCTCAAGATTTTACAGTACTTTACCACTGTGAAGTTATTGGTCTTAAAAATCATGAAGTTGTAATAAGAATTTCAAAAAAAAATTATGCAGTTGTTTTTTACGGTCTATATAACAAAATTATGTCATAAAAAGTAGGGGTCAGTGTGCAAAATAATTTTTCAGTAATCAAAGGTTAAGTCTAGATAAGTTCCAAATTCTGAATGATATTCTCAAACATGAAGAGTGATCATCCTTAAGAAATGGATCCATTTTTTTGGCTTATCTATTATTATTGATGTTTTGACCCCTTTGATATCTCACTTCTTGAAAACAGTAAGATACTTTGCTAATTTATTAAGCGATTAAAAAGTTTCATTTTTGGCCCCTTATTACGTAATAAAGGAAAATTGGGGGGTCGTAAAAATTAATTCTCACTTTGGTATCCACTTTTTGACAAAAACAAACATGGAAAAGAATCAAAATCGGATCACCATTAAAAAGTTTCGATTTTGGTCCCTTTTGGCCCCTAATTACGAAGTAGGGGAAAAAAAGGGGGTCACAAAAAATAATTCTCAATTTTGTATTTGCTATAGCTATTTGACAAGAACAAAAATGCAAAAAGGAATTCAAAACCAGACCACAAATAAAAAAGTTTCGATTTTGGCCCCTAATTACATATTAGGGGAAAAGGGGGGTCGCAAAAATTAATTCTAAATTTTGTATCTGCTATTTGACAAGAACAAACATGCAAAGAAAAAATTCTAAAATAGGATCACAAGTACAAAATGTTTCGATTTTGGTCCCATTTGGCCCTTAATTACGTAACAGGAGGAACATGAGGCTCCCAGGAGCCTGAATCGCTCACCTGGTCTTCATGTCAACCCTATGAAGAAATTTATAGAGCTGAATAAGCTGAACATTTAAGCAAGCAACGGCTTTTCTCTTTCAGCAATAGTTTTCATTTTGTAGGGCCATCTGAACACCTTGACTCTACAGAGACTTTTGTTAAGAGCTTAATGAACTGAACATTTAAACAAATTACCCCTATTCTTTATCTGCGTAAAGTTTCATAATACAAGCCAAAAGCATAAAAAATGTTTATTTAGGGGCTGTAATCCCTATAAGTGGTCATCTGACAACTTCAACCCTATGAATGCTATTGTAGAGCTAAATGAGCTGAACATTTAAGCAACCAACAGCTTTTCTCTATCTGCAATTGCTTTCATTCTATAGGCCATAAACACCATTTTTTCGCCTTTAAGGGGCTGTTATCCCTATAAGTGGTCATCTGACAACTTCAACCCTATGAATGCTATTGTAGAGCTTAATGAGCTGAACATTTAAGCAAGTAACAGCTTTTCTCTATCTGCAATTGCTTTCATTCTATAGGCCATAAACACTATTTTTCGCCTTTAAGGGGCTGTAACCCCTATAAGGGACCATCTGACAACTTCAACTCTATGAAGACTTTAGTAGAGGTAAATGAGCTGAACATTTAAGCAAGCAACGGCTTTTCTCTATCTGCAATAGTTTTCATTCTATAGGCCAAAAACACCAATTTCGCCTTTAAGGGGCTGAAACCCCTATAAGGAGTCATCTGACAACTTCGACCCTATGAAGACTTTTGTAAAGGTAAATAAGCTGAACATTTTAGCCAGCAACAGCTTCTCTCTTTCTGCAATAGTTTTCATTCTGCAGACCAAATACACTATTTTTCACCTCTAAGGGGCTGTAACCCCTATAAGGGGTCATCTGACAACTTCGATCCTATGGAGACTTTTGTAGAGGTAAATGAGCTGAACATTTTGGAAAGCAACAGCTTTTCTCTATCTGCAATACTATTCATTCTGTAAGCCATAAACATGAAAAAATGCTAATTTTCATCTTAAAGGGGCTGTAACCCCTATAAGGGATCATCTGACAACTTCGACCAAATGGAGACTTTTGTAGAACTTTTGATGCTGAAGCAGTGAGGTGGCATCCGATTTTATCTATCTCTTATACTTTTTGAATTACATGCCAAAAACAGTAGTCTGACCCCCTGGTCTATTTTTAGCATCGGCGGCCATGTTTTTTGACGGATCAAAAAACAAAACACAAGTTTAGTGCAGGACAACCTAAGGATCATTCATACCAAGTTTCATTAAATGTTGTTCAGTAGTTTCAGAGGAGAAGATTTTTGAACAATTGTTAACAGACGACGACGACGACGACAGACGAAGACAGACAACGACGGACGCCAAGTGATGGTATAAGCTCACATGGACCTTCGGTCCAGGTGAGCTAAAAAAGGGGGGTCGTAAAATTAATTCTCAATTTTGCATCTGCTTTTGCATGGACAAGAACAAACATGAAACAAATAATTTTAACTCAGACCACAAATAAAAAAGTTTAAATTTTGGCCCTTTTTGGTCCTTAATAACATAACGGTGGAAAAGGGAGGACGGAAAAAATCATCAGGATCATTCTTTTATTGTATTTGGGGTCTTTGTGGCTCTACTCCTTTCACAGCAATAGGCCAACTAGGACCAAATGGAAAGAAATAAAATATTTGAATTTTTTGCCCCTTTTGGGTCCCTAATTTAAAAAAAAACAAAACAAGGACCTCAAAAATCAATGTCATTCATCCTTATATGATAAGGAACTTCACTTTCAAATTTCATAGCAATCGGAAAACTAGAACTAAAGTTATTGTGGAAACAAACAATAAAAAGCTTCGCTGAGCGCAGCATGATACGACCGCAACATGTCGAACCCTGTACGTTTTAGTCCCAATATGGATAGTCAATTGCTTTGGACACATGCAGACCATGGTGGACAGACAAATTTTTTTGACACATGCAGACTTTGGTGGACTTTCCACCGACATTTCACAAGAAATTCATTTTTTTTTTTCAAAAGTAGACCAAAATTAATTACAATAACAAAAATATAACCCTTTTGACCCCTAGTTAAGAATATCTGCTACCTTTCATTCTTGTCCCTTTAAGCCTCATAATTAGGGGGTGGGGAATGTCACAAAGTTAATCTTTAATTTCATTGATTCACTTTTTGACAAAAATGATAATTAAAAAGAATTTTTGAAATCAGACAATAAATAAAAAACAAGAGTTAACACTAAAGTATGTCTCGCCTGCCGGCACCATCAGAAACAATTATTCTTTCTTACTTCCACTATATTTTGAATTTACATGGATTTTCAGTTTCTGAGATCAAAAGATGTTTATAGAACTTAAACATTGCAAATATATGCAATAAAAATAATCAAAGTCACTCAACCAGAAAATCAAGGTCAAGGTCAAAAGATGGGGATGCAACTGTGCTAAGCTACTTCTGGGGCATATGCATACCAAGTTTCATCAACCCAGGACCTATAGTTCTTGAGATATGGAGGTGCTCGCAAAACTTTTTCATTGCTATTATATGTATTGAAAATTGTCAAAGTCACTCAACCGGAAAATCAAGGTCAAGGTCAAAAGATGGGGATGCAACTGTGCTAAGCTACTACTGGGGCATATGCATACCAAGTTTCACCAACCCAGGACCTATAGTTCTTGAGATATGGAGGTGCTCGCAAAACTTTTCCTTTGTTATTATATGTATTGAAAATTGTCGGTCACTCAACCGGAAAATCAAGGTCAAAAGATGGGGATGCAACTGTGCTAAGATACTTCTGGGGCATATGTATACCAAGTTTCATCAACCCAGGACCTATAGTTCTTGAGATATGGAGGTGCTCGCAAAACTTTTTCATTGCTATTATATGTATTGAAAATTGTCAAAGTCACTCAACCGGAAAATCAAGGTCAAGGTCAAAAGATGGGGATGCAACTGTGCTAAGCTACTACTGGGGCATATGCATACCAAGTTTCATCAACCCAGGACCTATAGTTCTTGAGATATGGAGGTGCTCGCAAAACTTTTCCATTGCTATTATGTGTATTGAAAATTGTCAGTCACTCAACCGGAAAATCAAGGTCAAAAGATGGGGATGCAACTGTGCTAAGCTATTACTGGGGCATATGTATACCAAGTTTCATCAACCTAGGACCTATAGTTCTTGAGATATGGAGGTGCTCGCAAAACTTTTCCATTGCTGTTATATGTATTGAAAATTGTCAAAGTCACTCAACCGGAAAATCAAGGTCAAGGTCAAAAGATGGGGATGCAACTGTGCTAAGCTACTACTGGGGCATGTGCATACCAAGTTTCATCAACCCAGGACCTATAGTTCTTGAGATATGGAGGTGCTCATAAAACTTTTCCAAAAAGTTAACGCCGCCGGTAAAGTAACACCTATGTCCCGCTCTGCTTCGCAGGCGAGACAAAAATTGATTTTGGCCCTTTTTGGCCCCTAATTTTATAATGGAAAAAAGGGAAGTTGCAATAACTAATTCTCCATTTTGTAATGACTACTTGACAAGATAAAATTTAACATGAAAAAAAATTTTCGAAATCAGACCAGAAATAAAAAAGTTGCATTTTTGCACCTTTTTTGGCCCCTTACTTCTAAATTAAAACGAGAAGACCCCCAAAATCAATACCACGTATGCTGTAATGGTAAAGCATATCATTGTCAAATTTCAAAGCAATTGGCCTACTAGAGTTCAAGTTATTGTGGGAACAAATAAAATGTTTGATTTTTTTTTTGCCCCTTTTGGCCCCTAATTTCTTAACAAAAAAGGGGGAAACCCTAAAATCAATCCCATTCATCCTTTTATGGTGTAAAACATTATTGTAAAATTGCATAGCATTTGGTAAACCAGAACAAAAGTTATTTTGGGAACAAACAATAAAGTTGCATTTTTGGTCCCTTTTTGGCCCCTAATTTCATAACGAAAAAAGGGGGACCCCAAAAATCAATCCCATCCATTCTTTTATGGTAAGGAACATCATTGTCAAATTTCATAGCAATCGGACAACTAGAACTAAAGTTATTGTGGGAACACTAACGTAGGGAACAACGACGCAGACGACGACGCAGACGACGACAGCATCATACTATTATACGTCCGCAATTTTTTTACGGTCGTATAAAAAAGTAATATTTTTGGCCCCTAATTTCTAAACGAAAAATGGGGAAACCCTCAAAATCGGTCCCAATCACCCTTTTATGTTAAGGAACATCATTAGTAAATTTCATAGCAATCAGATAACTGGAACTACAGTTATTGTGGAAACACTAAAAAGCTAACAGACAAGGACAATGACGACAACGACAACATCATACCATAATATATCCGCAATTTTTTTTTCGGTCGTATAAAAAGCGTCCGAAGGAGAATATAAGACGTCGGATAGTACGTAAAAAGCATTCGGCTGAATACATTAGTGTCCAAAAGCACATAAAAGGTGCCTGTTGAAAAATAAGAGGTTCCTAGGAGCCCGAATCGTTCACCTGACCTCAATGACTGGTTGAATGAAAAGATTTGTGGACACCTGAGGCAGAAATCTCAATAAAGAATCATCATACAACTTCCACTTGTTTCGACTGGAGTTCGCGTTGTTGATTGATATTCAGTTATTTTGTTTTTCCATGTTTTACATGTTGTCTGCAACGCGGGTCAGGCGTAGCAAAATTTATTGTCTGGAACTTTGTTGTCATTTTTATTTGTCCCGTTCTTGTTGGTGTTTACTGGTTTTGTCTCTGCCCTTCCGGAATTATGACATTCGGAAACCCCATTGATACCTCTGTTTCTTCCACCTTGCAAAGTTGAAGGCCATAACTATTATAGGGGGTCATCTGACAACTTCAGCCTTATTGAAAAATGGCGAATGTTGTAGATCTTAATGAGCTGAAGGTTTTAGCACGCAATATCTTGTCTCTATCTGCAATAGTTTTCGTTCTATAGACCAAAAACACGAAAAATCACCATTTTTCACCTTTGATGGGCAGTAACCCCTATAAGGAGTCATCTGTCAAGTTGAACTTTGAACCATGAAGACTTTTGTAAAGCTCAATCAACTGAACGTTTAAGCAAGCAACAGCTTTTCTCTAACTACAAAAGTTGTCAATCTATAGGCCAAAAACACGAAGATTTTAAAAAGCAACAGCTTTTCTCTAACTGCAATAGTTTTCAATCTATAGGTAAAAAACACAAAAAATCATTATTTTTTTCTTTTAAAGGGCCTTACCCCCTCTAAAGGGTCATCTGACAACATCAACCCCATGGACACTTTAATAAAACTCAATGAGCTGAAGATTTAAGCAAGCAACAGCTTTTCTCTAACTGCAATAGTTTTCAGTCTATATGCCAAAAACACGAAAAATCATTATGTTTCATCTTTAAAGGACCATAACCACTCTAAAGGGTCATCTGACAACATCAACCTAATGGACACTTTTGTAAAACTCAATGAACTGAAGATTTAAAGCAAGCAACATCTTTTCTCTAACTGCAATAGTTTTCAATCTATAGGCCAAAAGCACGAAAAATCATTATTTTTCATCTTTAAAGGACCATAACCCCTCTAAAGGGTCATCTGACAACATCAACCTACTGGACACTTTTGTAAAACTCAATGAGCTGAAGATTTAAAGCAAGCAACAGCTTTTCTCTAACTGCAATATTTTATAGTCTATAGGCCAAAAACACGAAAAAATCACAATTTTTCACCTTTAAAGGGCCGTAACCCCTATAAGGGGTCATCAGACAACATTGTCCCAATGCAGACTTTTGTAAAGCTCAATGAGCTGAAGGTTTTAGCAAGCAACAGCTTTTCTATAACTGCAATAGTTTTCAATCTATAGGGCAAAACACGAAAACATCACTATTTTTCGACTTTAAAGGGCATTAACCCCTATAAGGGGTCATCTGACAAAGTTGTACCAAAGGAGACTTTTGTAGAGTTCAATGAGCCGAAGGCTTAAGCAAACAACAGCTTTTTCTAACTGCAATTGTTTTCAATCTATAGGCCAATAACAGGAAAAATCACTATTTTTCAACTTTAAAGGACCATAATCCCTTTCAGGGGTCATCTGAAAACTTCGACCCAATGGAGACTTTTGTAGAGATTTTGATTGTGAAGAGGTTAAGATCCTTTAGATTGTTTCTTACTGTTCTAGTTTTCAAGTTATAAGCCTATGAATGTGATTTTACCCAATGTTTTTTTTTAGTAACAGCGGCCATGTTTGTTCACAAATCATAAAGCCGAACACAATTTTTAAACATCATGCCTTAATAAATACTTTGATAATACAGAGGAGTAGATTTTTGAATAATATGTGTTGGTCAAGAAATATCAAATGAAGCTAAGTTTTATAGGTCATATACTAGTATAAAGCATGATTGCAATACATCTTATCAAAGTTCAGTCCTAAGTTATATGTGGTAAGCAACAAATATCAAATGAAGCTGAGTTCATATGGTCATGTAAAGCATGGTTACAATACATCTTACTGAGAATGTTTAATCTTAGTAAACAAGCAATCCACATGTTAGCTAAAATATAACGCTCATATTAAAATTAAACAACTATTATTCATAATACTTTAATATACTAGTACACAAATTAGATTTTATAATCAACATGATTAATAGCAAAGTACAAGATAAAATTAACACCAACATGAACAAAGTTGTGTTTTTAACAAAACAAAGATTTGTTAAGGCAACCATTTCTAAGGCACTGGCTACGTTTACACGGCTGTGTAAACCTAAGAAAACGTTAGGTTTACACGTGTAAAACCGGATCACAATGACGGTGACGGAACAGAAACGTGTAACAATAGTAATTGTTACACACCTTATTTTACACGCTAATATTAATGTCACATATAAAAAAATATGAATTTATTTTCTCTCTCTTTTTCTATAAGTTTTTCAGTTTAAATTAAAGTCAAAACCTCGAACATTTGCTCAACTGGGTACTGACAGCATAAGTTAACATTGATCGCGGTCGGCATCGCTGGTAGATCAAAGGTTACAAAAGAAAAGATAAGAGAGTCTGGGAATATGTCGATACAAATGATATTTGATAAAACTATATCAAATATTCAAAGAATTGAGAAAAAACTACGGTGGACAGATGGAGGCCTCCGAGAAAAACGACAGCGGAATATCTATGTGGAGTATGTGTAAGCTGGCATCGGCTCTTAAAGACTTTAATGGTAACCAGCCAAGTCCACACTTCACCGCCAATCAAGTGCGACGGATGCCTATCTTGGTTTCATCAGAAATGTGTAGCATTGAAATCAGCACCAAAAAGCACCTACTGGATTTGAAGACCATGTCATTCAAACGTTAAATGAATTCCGCGAACTTCGCCTAACAACCTGGTGTGACTAAATATTTATTATAATACTTCATAAGATTTTTTCCAAACAAATTTCAAGGTTCATGGTTACACTTCGAATAAAATGGTCGATATTTTACCAATTTTTCTAGTCTATGTACGACTTAAACTACTCATAGAAATATAAAAAAAAGTGTAGCAGCGTCTAGATATAAAATTCGCCGATCATTTTCCGTTTCATTTTAAAAGATACCATTTGTTGTTTTCTCTATTCATTTTCTTTCCGTTCAAATTGTACATAAAATAAAGCATGAATTACCCCTAAACCACCTTCCATAAAACCAACTGTGAATAGATTTAATAACACCAATAATGGAACTACCTTGCACGTGGAGGCCAAACGACAGGGCATTGTTGATATTTGACTATATTTGGATGAACTGAAAAATGCAGAGAAAATGCACCGGCAAAACGGATCAAAATTTCACCTTCAAAATAATCAAAATTGTTTGCAAAAATTATTAATCTAGACGCTGCCTTGCCTTATTAGGCAACTAAATGTGTAGTTTAGGCTCCACATAGACTGAAAAAAGATGTAAAATATCGGTCATTTTTTTAAAAGTGTAAAGATGATCCTTAATTAAACAATTCACTGTCATATTTTAATGGAAGTTATAAAAACTGTTTTTAATAAATAAGATAACTGTTAGAGGATTGTAAAAATGCATTGTATGACATATGCATAGTATGTATTCCCTCATTTCGTATATAGTGGGTTATCTCCCATTTGCAGAGTTATCATCTTTTTCCAGAAGTTATTTTATACTAGTTACTGTGGGGAAATATAAGCTTTTCTGCATTTTTTTTTATTTTGTCAAAAAAATTCTAAAAGTTAAATATAATGATTTTAAAAAAAGGTATTTAACTTGTTTTCCTTGACGAACAGGGACCGCTAGACCCTTTGAATAATTTAGAAAAAAAACTTTATTTTTCCCCATTCATTCCAATGTAATATACTTACTTAGGGGTTGGGAAGGTAGGGGGCCATGGGCCATATGCCCCTTAACGATAAAAATGGCCCCTTCCAAATTTAAAATCTTATATAGATTGTTAAAGAATGGCCCCTTCAAATTTTGAATTATAATGAAAAAAGTGGTAAATGGCCCCTTTGTAAAAAATGCTTCCCAATCCCTGCGGCGGGCTACTGTAATGGAGGACAACTCTTGCAAATGGGAGATTACTCACTATTTACGAAAAAAGGAATAGTATTAGAAAAAAAAATATGCCAATTTTTCCGTAACTTTTTGAAGCGTGTGAAAATAAGGTGTCTAACAATAACTATTGTTACACGTTTCGGTTCTGTCACCGTCATTGTGATCCGGTTTTACTTTTCCATGTAAACCTAAGTTTTCGTTATGTTACTAAATAAAACCCACCTTTAATTTATCTTATTTTTACACCAACAAGGTTGTATTTTCATTAAAACAAAGTCCACGGCAATACATTTGTAATAATTAATTCCAATTGAAACGTACAATCATTTTACCAAAACAAATTAATAAAGCAAAATGAAAAAAGTTTAACTTTTTTAACTTTAAGGGGTGCTCTTTAGGAGGGAGATTTTCACAACATTTAAAATATCCAATGTGTAAAGTACACTTAGATGTTTATAAAAATTACAATATTAATGTGAACATTCATTACTCAACATATTTATTGTAATTGGTATTGTCATGATAAACTGTGCATTTAACTGTGCATTTCATATTAAAATATGTTATTTTGGCGAAAATCCAGCCGCTTTAAAAACATATTATGAAGTGCAAACAACATATGGCATGGCTTGTTGTAAATTCACTAAATGCTGTACATGTATGACTAATTGACAAGAATCTAAACATTTTAGACATTAATTATAGCAGTATAATATATATAGAAAGTTAAGATTAAAAACATAACACATATTACATGTACATGAGCACACAACAATAAGTCATTCAAACCATGCATATGGTTTATGCAGATCTATGTATATCAAAACTTGTCACATTTGTACACTAAATCAGGCAAAAAAGATCTCTTATCAAAGAATCAAATCTTTACACATATTTTCCCTTCTTCTTCCAATATTTAAATGAAAAACAGTAAATTCTTTCGAAACAGTCACCATGCAGACTGGATCTCAATTTATATGAAAATTTAAAAAAAAATACATATTCCATATTCTTTCGTTTTTAATATAGTGTTTAAAATTCTGAACAAAACTAAAACAGTTACGTGATGAGATGTTTACACATGGAGAACCATTCAACAGAACAAAGAAAAGAAAATATTTACATAATGTACATGTATGTTGTTTATGTTCCAGACCGTACGCGTATTCAGACCGTACGCGTACGGTCCGGACCATACGAGTATTTTTTCAAAATACCTTTACGGTCGGACCGTACGCGTACGGTCTGACTTGCATTTCCTAAATGTATATTGAATAAAATATATCCTGCAAGAATGCATTAATTTTATTATATTTTACTAGAATCTTTTTGGACATAATGAACACAATGTTTAACAGACTGTGTTTAAAAATCAATTGAGTATTGTGAAATAGAAGTGAGTACTTGAATAATACTAATCACTTACGTCAGTTGTAACAACTAAAACAAACAGACAGACAATGAGACTGGAGAGGACTCACAGACAGAGACAGATGCGCAACCTGAATCGAGCTTTCAGGCGGATGGAGATGCTGAGACAGACGGTCAACCGACCCGGAAAAGACGCAGGACTGAAACCCCTGAACAATCTACGGACATGTACGACGTGGCGGATTATAGACCAACACAGGAGGAATTTGTTGCAATTGACGACTTCATCGTACTGCATGACATTATTGCTGAACCTACTGAAGGCAGTACTAGTGACAATGTAACACCAGACGAAGGACACGTATCCACTCACGACAGAATTAGACAGATGCTAGACAAAAATTATAAAAAGTCTGTAGAAAGCACAATGAAAAAGTATAACAAGAAAGCAAATGCAAAAATTGAAATTGGTAAATTTGTAACACTCAGAATACCTGTAGTTGATAGGGCATCTGGAGATCTTCCACGATTATTATGTAGGGTAGAAGAGATCTCACTTCACGCTGCTGCAAAACAAGCCAGTTTTTCACTTGCGACTAAAAGATGTAAGTGCAAGGGAACGTGTCAAAGTAGAACCTGTAAATGTAAAAAGTCTGGCGATCCTTGTGGCAGTAAGTGTCACCCTGGACGTATGTGTGAAAATGTTCTGGTACAGGGCAATAAAACTTTTTTCTGTAGTAATTCTATTGAGTTAAAGGTGGTGGTGAACGTTCTGTTTTGACAACTTTACTTTGCATTTGTAAACTTATACAATTGTAATGCAACACATTGTAAATTACAATATTTTTGAGTTTGAAAATACAATATTTTTTCATAATTTTATATGAATAAATGCCAACTTTAAGAAATACATGTACCTAAATGGTCTGAATACTCGTATGGTCCAGCTCGTTTTAGACCATACGGGTATACTTGTACGGTCAGACTGTAAGCGTACGGTCGGACCGTATAGGTATACTTGTACGGTCCGGACCGTACGCGTACGGTCTGAATACCTGTACGGTCTGGAACATTTACATTTAAAATCAAAAAGAGATAAGAGATCATATCAAACTGGAAGATTTATTTCTCATGAAAAATTAATTAATTTCATCATCAGTATAAAGAATTATAACGTATTTTGATATCTAGGTCTATGCACAGTGTGTTTATAATTAATCTAATCTAATAAGCAATGTAAAGACATTTTGTCTGGTTTGGTTTCTTTGAGTGAGTAATATTTTAAATTTAGACATTACAAGATCAATATGTATTGCAAGAAAGGATGAAATCTTTAAATACAAATTGGTCACTATTATTAAATGATTTTCCGACTCATTTCAAGTTCCTCAGTTGGTCAACAATGTGATTATGTTTATTTTTTTGTGCAAGGTCAATACACTCTTGTATTTGTTCTGGTTTGATAACATGTCCAGCCTTAGCATATGTTTCAAGGAAAAGCTGAACTATTTTATGATGTCCCTCCCAACATGCTGCATGTAAAGCTGTCCATCCATTCTTAGCCTTTATCCTAGTATCCACACGACTATCTAACTTGTCTCTATTCATGTCAACCAGAAATTTGACTGTTCCATACTGACCATTGTAACTGGCTACAAACAATGGTGTTTCATTGTCATTTGTTGTCTCGTTTATATCCATACCAACATCTATAAGTAGTTTGACAATGTTTGTATGTCTTTGATGACATGCTGCATGTAAAGCTGTCCATCCATTGTTAGCCTTTATCCTAGTATCCACAAGACTATCTAACTTGTCTTCAGTCATGTCAAGAAGGAATTTGACAGTTTCATACTGGCCACTGTAACTGGCTATACACAATGGTGTTACATTGTTAGTTGTTGACTCGTTTATATTCATACCAACATCTATAAGTAGTTCAACAATGTCTGTATGTCCTCTAGCAGATGCTGCATGTAAAGCTGTCAATCCATTGTTAGCCTTTATCCTAGTATCCACAGGACTATCTAACTTGTCTCCATTCATGTCAAGCAGGAATTGGACTGTTTCATACTGACCATGGTTACTGGCTAAAAACAGTGGTGTTTGATTGTCATTTGTTGTCTCATTGATATTCATACCAACATCTAAAAGTAGTTTAACAATGTTTGTATGTCCTTTGTGACATGCTTTATGTAAAGCTGTAAGTCCATACTTATCCTTTATCCTAGTATCCACACGACTATCTAACTTGTCTCCATTCATGTCAAGCAGGAATTTGACTGTTTCATACTGACCATGGCTACTGGCTAAAAACAGTGGTGTTTGATTGTCATTTGTTGTCTCATTGATATTCATACTAACATCTATAAGTAGTTTAACAATGTTTGTATGTCCTCTCTCACATGCTACATGTAAAGCTGTCCATCCATTGTTAGCCTTTATCCTAGTATCCACACGACTATCTAACTTGTCGTCATTCATGTCAAGCAGGAATTTGACAGTTTCATACTGACCATTGTAACTGGCTACAAACAATGGTGTTCGATTGTCATTTGTTGTCTCGTTTATATTCATACCAACATCTATAAGTAGTTTAACAATGTTTGTATGTCCTTTAATACATGCTGCATGTAAAGGTGTAAATCCATTATTATCCGTTATCCTAGTATCCACACGACTATTTTCTTTTAAGTTTAGTAGAAATTCAACTGTGTTGTAGTGACCATTTAAACAGGCTAGAAACAAGGCTGTTAAATTGTTATGAGTAGTGTCATTGACATTCATTCCCAATCCAATCAGTTGTTTAACAACATTGTTGTGTCCATTCTTTGCTGCTAGATGCAGAGAAGACAATCCCTCGGTACTTTTGGTAATCATGTTTGGGAATCTGTGTACAAATTTATATAGAAATTGTACAACATTAGAATGTCCCTTTTCACATGCCTTCATAAATGGTGTTTTTCCATCTGCATCAGTTTGGTCAAGCTGATTGTAATATTTTTGTGAAAAGTATTGCACAAGTTCAATATATCCCAATGATGCTACTATATGCAGAGCTGTTGTATTTTCTGAGTTACTTGTTACACCTAAGGGGAATAGTTTATCAATAAATTCAACAAGATTCTTACGATACTCTTCATACCTGGTGTTCAGATTGTCAAATACAGCCCAGTAGTTACCCTTAATGATCTCTGCCTTCTGTCGATCCATATACAACGCCTTTTGTTTCTCGGGAATATAGATCACATTACCAATGCTGCTTTGTCCGTGTGATTTCAACTGCATACGATTTCTGATAAATTGTGAATCTGCATGTTTTATTATGGTAGACATTATTGATGATGCAATAGCAATGGAAAGGATGTCAAACATCTTGTCATGGACTGCTATGTAACCATCATCTGACTCACTGATGAAAATTCCCTCTAGCCTTGTAAAGGTCACACAGTCTGGTATCTTATTCAAAGCCTGTTCTATATCACATTCTTTACAAATATCTTTAATGACTGCATGGATCTCTTTGCTTTCAAGTGTCTCTCTTTTAAGATCGTTGTTATGGAGTACAAGCAAGGCAAGGGCAATAAAAGCTGTATGCGAATCTCGTTTTAATCCTTTGATTTCGGCAGTAATCACGTCTACTGGGTGGGTAAAAAATTGTATATCTTTATCTTTTCTACGTTGAAACAAGGAACACAAAAGTGGAAAAAAGTCAAATTCAGCTACATTTGGTATTTTATCCAGTGTTGTTTGTTCAAGGTATGCTAATGCTATTTCCTGTAAATCTTTCTCTGACAATTTATAGTTCTCTGAGAAGCTACATTGCTTTAAATTAAAACAGTTGAAGTCTGGAAAGGCTGTGTTGGTATATATATTTCCTCTGCATGTTGCAATTATCCTCAATCCTGATAATTTGGTTTGGTTCGAGCTTGATGCTAGCTGTGAAAATGGATCTTGTTCTGCATTGTTAGTGTATAAATCATCAACTGTCTCTTCATTCAGAAGTGAAATGGGATCTTCATTTGAATTATCTGTAGAAAAATTATCAATTGTCTCTTCACCCAATAGTTTTTTAAAATTTTCTTCCACATGTTCCCACGCCTTGGACAGCAATTGTTCAAAAACAAATTTTCCACAAATATCATCAATTACAAGAACTTGCCTTTTATCTTTGCAAAGAACCTTCATGACTTCTGATGGGTGGTAAATTGGATATAACTCATAACCTTGACCTTCAAGAACCAATGCCACATGATGTGCCACAGCTGATTTGCCACATCCTGGTGACCCTGTAACTATCACTCCTCTACTTGATTCCAAGGTTTCCAAAACAAAGGTAGTAGCAGATGTACTGACATAATTTTCGTTCTTTTTCTTAAATTCATCAATGGTTTTCTCTCTTAGTGCTGAAAAAAATAATAAATATTTATCATATAAAGAATCAAGGTCAAGATCAAGTGTTGAGGATTAAAATGCATTACAATACTAAAAGTACATATAGCCCACATTTCATCTTTTATTGCTAATAACATTCGCTTTAGAGAATAAGGGAGATAAAGATGTTGCACACAAGCAATCATGGTAAAGTTCTTTGATAACTCCGCCCCCCAAAAACTAAAATATTAAAAGCCCATACGACCTGGATATTTCAGCAAGCAAACTAAATGCTGTTTCTGCAAGCGTTTTCTTTATAGAAGCCCTTTCGGACTTTTGATATACGGATACCCCATTGGTACCTCTGCTTCTATAAAACAAGACTATGTCTGAAAGATATAATGCCCCATCTGGAAACATTTGGGGCAGACATACGAACTGACAGAGAGACAAACGAATGAACAAACACAAACTTTTATAGAGGGGACATAGAGGGAAGCACAGTACGATAAGACTTCACCATTTTAAACCATGTGCTTGGTTAGGTTGGAGGTCTAATATGGAGAAACAATAGTTTTAGGCCGGATTTCACAAAGGTAAAATCTTGATTAAACAAGAGGCTCCCAGGAGCCTGAATCGCTCACCTGGTCTTGATGTTAACCCTATGAACTTTGTAGAGCTGAATAAGCTGAACATTTAAGCAAGCAACAGCTTTTCTCTATCTGCAATAGTTTTCATTCTATAGGCCAAAACACTTTTTTTTGCCTTTAAGGGGCTGTAACCCCTATAAGGGGTCATCTGACAACTTGGACCCTATGGAGACTTTTGTAGAGCTAAATGAGCTGAACATTAAAGCAAGCAACAGCTTTTCTCTCTCTGCAATAGTTTTTCATTCTATAAGCCAAAAACATGAAAAAATGCTATTTTTCACCTTTAAGGGGCCGTAACCCCTATAAGGGGTCATCTGACAATTTAGATCAAATGAAGACTTTTTTTGAACTTTTGATTCTGAAGCAGTAGGGTGGCATCAGATTTCATCTATCTTTTATACTTTTTGAATAACAAGCCAAAAACAGTAGTCTGACCCCCCTGGTCTATTTTTAGTAACATCGGCCATGTCTTTTGATGAATCAAAAATTGAAACACAACTTTAGTGCAGGACACCCTTAGGATCAATCATACCAAGTTTCATTGAATTCTGTTCAGTAGTTTCAGAGAAGAAGATTTTTGAAAAATTGTTAACAGACGACAACGACGACAGACAACGACGACGACGACGGACGCCAAGTGATGGCAATAGCTCACATGGACCTATGGTCCAGGTGAGCTAAAAAACGGTGAATGTCAGGTGGTGGGCGGAAATTACTTTTGTAACAGTTTTCTCAGCAACTACTTATCAAGGCCATTTGAAATTTAGTTTGCAGCATCGGCATGAGGTGAATAAGGTTGAATACGATTTCAGGTCTGTTGCTCATCTACTTCCTGTTTACCAATTTAGTGAATTTTGACATTAATGGTCAGTGTTATAAAATTTTCGTAACAGTTTCTCAGCAACTACTTATCACAATTATTCGATATTTGATATGAGCGTCAGCATGTTGTCCCATAACCTGGGATTTGATTTCAGGTCTGTCATTCATCTACTTCCTGTTTACCAACTAGTTATTTTTTCACATTAATGGTCAAGGGTAGAAAATTTGTGTAACATTTCTAAGCAACTACTTAAAACAGCTATTTGTTATTTGGTATGCATTGTCAGCATGAGGTTCCTTAAGGTGGGATTCCATTTCAAGTATGTTGCTCATCTACTTCCTGTTAAACGAAATCAGGCCATTTCTGTCTTTAACCCACTTTTGACATATGCAGCTCATAGTGAATTCATTAAGCTTTTTGTTGTGGACTTTCAATGAGTATATGTATTGAAAAATTTTGTAGAAAACCAAAATTTCTCTGAATTTTTAAGATTCATAGGGGCATATCTCCTGTTTAAACATTTGGACCAAAAATAATAATACGCTTGGTGTGTCAATACTAATAAGCTTTCAAGTTAAAGGACTTTACAATACCTTGGTAGAGCTTCAAAGCCACAATATGGAGAGTTTTTTTATTGTTAAGTGCATATGGCCCTGAAAACTCCTGAAAGGGGACTTCTGACAACTTATTTAAAATAAAACCGAGAATTTTACAAAACTTCTTGAGCTGACCAGTCCATTTGGTCAAGCAAAAGATTTTCCTGGCTCTATCTGCAATAGTTTCATTTAATAAGACACGACTTTTGACCGTTAAAGGCCATTGCTATTACAAGATGTCATAAGACAATCTCAAATTAACAGATAAACTTGTGGAGCAATCTGAATTTTACCAAGCAAAATCTTTCTCTATTTGCAAAAGTTTTCAATCTACAAAAAAACTATTGACAACTAAACCCAATATTTCGTATGTAGAGCTTTAATTAAACTGGACAATGTTGTAATTTTAAAATTTTCTATATCTTTATTGGTTTGCAATATGAGGGAATCTATGAATACTATTAATTATATCGTTCAAAAGAGAAATAATTTCTAATAGGAATGGTCCTATAACTTTGACTTTTGCATTGTTTGTAAATTTTAATGTGCTCAACAATGTATTCTTAAAGTTACAAAATATCTTATTTCAAAGATCTACATTTATTTCAAAAGGTAAAAACACAGAAACAACAATAACTCTTAAATGGGTTGTAAAATCTTTTCAAAATTTCTTAGTAGGAAGATCCTGAAGTACTCAGAATTTTTACCCCGCCAGAATGTTTATATCTGCTGCATTTTTTGTAATGTTCAACGGCCATTTTTGATGCCCCCTCACAAATCATCAAGAGTTAACACTAAAGTATGTCTTGCCTGCCGGCACCATCAGAAACAATTCTTCTTTCTTACTTCAACTATATTTTGAAATTACATGGATTTTCAGTTTCTGAGATCAAAAGATGTGTAAACATTGCAAATATATGCAATTAAAATAATCAAAGTCACTCAACCAGAAAATCAAGGTCAAGGTCAAAAGATGAGGATGTAACTGTGCTAAGGTACTACTGGGGCATATGCATACAAAGTGTCATCAACCTAGGACTTATAGTTCTTGATATATTGAGGTGCTCGCAAAACATTTCCATTGCTATTATATGTATTAACATTGTCAAAGTCACTCAACTGGAAAATCAAGGTCAAGGTCAAAAGATGGGGATGCAACTGTGCTAAGCTACTACTGGGGCATATGCATACCAAGTTTCATCAACCTAAGACCTATAGGTCTTGAGATATAGAGGAGCTCGCAAAACTTTTCCATTCCTATTATATGTATTGAAAATTGTCAAAGTCACTCAACCGGAAAATCAAGGTCAAGGTCAAAAGATGGGGATGCAACTGTGCTAAGCTACTACTGGGGCATATGCATACCAAGTTTCATCAACCTAGGACCTATAATTCTTGAGATATGGAGGTGCTTGCAAAACTTTTCCATTGCTATTATATGTATTGAAAATTGTCAAAGTCACTCAACCCGAAAATCAAGGTCAAGGTCAAAATATGGGGATGCAACTGTGCTAATCTACTAATGGGGCATATGCATACCAAGTTTCATCAACCCAGGACCTATAGTTCTTGATATATGGAGGTGCTCATAAAACTTTTCCAAAAAGTTAACGCCACCGTTACCACCGCCACCGCCGCCGGTAAAGTAACACCTATGTCCCGCTCTGCTTCGCAGGCGAGACAAAAATCAGAATAATGATTTGTGTGTGTGTTGGTGTTTAAAACCATTATCAACACACCTGGGACATGTAGGGCGGTCAGTTTAAATGGTGGAAGAAACCAGAATACCTGGAGGAAGCTACCAACCTTGGGCAGGTAACTGACAAGCCTAATGGGAAAGTCCTTTTTTTGTTTAATACAAACGGGACTTGAACACCAGCTGAGAAGTGATCAGCTGAAGTGATCAACAGTGTGGTATTTAAACCAGTGCCTTTAGACCACTTGGCCACCCAGGCTCCTAATAATAATGACTTGTAAAAGACACTCTATATAACAACCCTATCAACTTTGGTTACATTTTGTTTGAGGATTCAGAGAAGAGTTTTGAGAAGTGACACAACAGACAGCTAAATGGACATGGGAAAAACAGATGCTAAGTGATGGCAAACTCTACATGTTTTTCATTCAGGTGAGCTGCAAAGCCTACAAATGCCCTGAAAACTGAGATGTGATAGATAGGAAGATAAGACAGACACAGATACTAAATCATACTGTATTGTATAAAGAGGAGGCTCGTGATTAAAAAAATACAGCAGTAGATGTAATTTGAAAGAGAAAAAATGTAATTTTAAACAAAAACAGGCAAAAATTACCATGAAATATATTTTTACAGATATCAAGAAAATAATTAATATTGATACCATCTGCATTATTTTTTTCAGTGGATAGTGTATCCAATTTGGAATCAATTTCTAGGACTGTTCTTCTTGTTAGTTCAAGCTCTTTTTCATTCTGTCTCAACAGCTGTAATGTATCTGCATCAACTGGTCCTTTGGCAAGTTGATCAACTTGTTTCTTGAGATTTCCCGCCAAATTCAAAATAGCCTGTAATAAATTATAAACAAATAATAAAAAAGCTACGCCGAGGGCAGCATGATACGACCGCAACAAGCTAAACCCTTTACATTGTAGGCCCAATATGGATAGTCTATAGCTTCGGTCAAATGCAGCCCATGATTGACTTACAGTGCATTTTGACACATGCATCTTGTGATGGACTTTATAATGCATATTAGAAACATTCATATATATTTACATCAACATCTAATAGAAAAAATCTTGCTTATATATTTTTTAGTATGTTTGACCCTTTGACCCCCAATTATTAAAAGAACGGGAAGAGATGTTGCAAATCTGACCAAAAAATACAGGCAAGGATTTTCACAGAATTCCAATAAAAAGCTTCGCCGAGCGCAGCATGATACGACCGCAACATGTTGAACCTTGTACATTTTAGGCCCAATATGGATAGTCAATTGCTCTGGACACATGCAGCCCATGGTGGACTGACAAAGGTTTTTGACACATGCTTCTCTGGTGGACTTTCAACCAAGGGGGTAAAAATATAAATTTTCAATTTTGTATTCTACTCTTGAAAAGAATAATGTTTGGGAAAAACATTAAAAATTGAACCAGAATTTTTTTTAAATTATGATTACGGCCCCTTAGGTAATGAGCGAAAAAAAAGTGGGGGTCGCAAAAATTAATTCTTAAATTTAGAATTGCTACTTGGCAAGGATGAACTTTTAAAAAAAAAAATTTTAATCGGACCAGAAATAAAAAAGTTAGGATTTTGGCCCCTTTTGGTCCCTAATAACATAACAGTAAAAAAAGAGGACACAAAATATATCTGTTACTTGACAAGAATAAACTTGCAAAAAAAGTGTCAAAATCGGACAAGAATTAAAAAAAAATCAGTTTCAGCCCCTTATTATGTAACAGGTGAAAGAGGGTTGGTGTTGCAAAAATAATTTCTCAAATTTGGATTCACTACTTAACAAAAAGAAACTTGCAAAAAAAAATTTCAAAAACAAACCAGAAATAAAAAAGTTTTGATTGCGGCCGCTTTTGGCCCCTAATTACAAAACAAGTGAAAAAGGGGATGGTCACAAAAATTAATTCTCAAATTTGGATTCGCTACCTGACAAGAATAAACTTGCAAAAAAAAATTTCAAAATCGGACCACAAATAAAAAAGTTTCGATTTTGGTCCCATTTGGCCCCTAATTATGTAATAGGGGAAAAAGGGGGGGATCGCAAAAATCAATTCTTAATTGTGTAAATGAGCTGAACATTTAAGCAAGTAACAGCTTCTCTCTACCTGCTAAGGTTTTCATTTCATAGGCCAAAAACATGAAAAAACATTATTTTAGGGGCTGAAGCCCCTATAAGGGGTCATCTAACAACTTCGACCCTATGGAGTTTTTTGTAGAGCTAAATGAGCTGAACAATTAAGCGAGCAACAGCTTTTTGCTATCTGCAATAATTTTCATACTATAGGGCAAAAACATGAAAAAAATGCTATTTTTTACCTTTAACATGTTTAAGGGGCCTTAACCCCTATAAGGGGTCTCCTGACAACTTTGACCAAGTGGAGACTTTTGTAGAACTTTTGATCCTGAAGCAGTAGGGTGGCATCATATTTCATCTATCTCTTATACTTTTTGAATTACAAGCCAAAAACAATAGTCTGACCCCCCAGGTCTATTTTTAGCCACGGCAGCCATGTTTTTTGACGAATCAGAAATCGAAACATTACTTTAGTGCAGGACACCCTTATGATCAATCCTACCAAGTTTCATTGAATTCTGTTCAGTGGTTTCAGAGGAGAAGTTTTGAAAAAGTTATTGTAAGAACAAACAAAAAAGTTGCAATTTTGGCCCCTTTTGGCCCTTAACTTCTAAACGAAAAAAGAGGGGACACCAAAAATCAATCCCATCCACCCTTTAATGGTAAGAAATATAATTGTCAAATTTCATTGCATTTGGATAACTATAACTAAAGTTATCCTGTATACACTAAAGTTAACAGACGACGACGACAACGACGACGACAACAACGACAGCATCATACCATTATACGTCTGCAAATTTTTTGCGGTCGTATAAAAAGTTGTAACTGAAACAACACTTTTTGAGTTGCTTGATTTGTTTGCCAATATTGATTATTCTACAAAAGCCGAAAACTGTACGAAGATTGATTAAAATCAGAAAATGTTGTAAATGTGTGGAAGAAAAAATAGGCCAAGTTTCAGGATATTGTGTAGCGAAATATGGACACTGTACTAACGTGAGTACAGGTGTTTCTTAACTTATGGCAAGGTGTATATATCAAAATCATTGACACATTAAGAATTCAATAAAAAATAATTTTTTTAAATCTAATGAATAATAAACATTCTACAACAGTTTTGTCAATACACCCATTTTAGCCCCTGTTGATCCTTTTTCTAACACAGAAGGGACCACAAACCCCAAATATAATACCAAATTCCCTTTCGTGATTACAAACATTTTATCAAATTTTCATAACAATTGGTCAACATTAATTTACTAAATTAATCGCACGCAAATCAAATATCCGCAGACAACAACGACGACGACATAACGTTGCATGATTGCAAAAAAAATTGTGGTTGTATACAAATTTTGTAGTCTTATAAAAATATTAATCATAGACATGATTTTGATCTCTTTTCCATTAACAGATGATGGTTTGTCCTTGGGTTTTGTTATTGCGTTTGAATAAATTTATCTTTCTCATACACAAATTAAGTAAATCATTGGCATTCAGATAGACTTGTTATGACAAACAGTAACTACTTTTCACCTTTTGAAAGAACTAAAATTCTTTTTTTTTCGCTTTTTAACAAGAGACCGCAAGGAGCCACAATAACTCAGCTGAATTTAATGCTATAGACAAAAACAAAAGTTTCTTCATTCTAGCTTTTTAGAATTTCAATGCAAAGAGGAAAGGGTGTGAGAATAGTTAATTTTAAGGATCTAAACAGAATAAAATGAATGATCCTACAACTTTCAACCTTCTGATCGTCAGACTTGCCTCACACGAACTTACCATTACATTTGTATTATTTTTGTCATTGAAATTTCCTAGTGTCAATGATTGTTTAATTCAAAATGTAATGCACATGCCCCACATCATTGGTGCTGGATTTGGCTTCCCTGTAGGAACGTTTTAGCTTTTGAGTACTTTTCATTCCATCATATTTGTTTTTTGATTTTCCAATGATTTTGATTCAAATGCTGCTAATGAAAAAGGCTAGCTATTCCTTGAAATATTGATATACAACAAAACAAAATTAACTGTTTGTTACCCATTTTGGTATTTTCATTTTAACATATTTTGAGATCTTGGTGTGCCAAGCAATGTGCGTTTAAATTATTCAAATATCTTTTATAGTTTGTTTATGTTTTGTGTCTCTTCTTGCTCAGTTCTCAATCATGTTATCTGGTTTTGTTGTTGCCTTTTAGTGTTTTTGACTCTCAAATGCCTCATGGGCGCCCATTTGATTCATTTGGGAAGACAATAACTACAACATGGGATTCTCCAACTTCTTGATTATCATAACTTCAAGGTACATGTAGGTTGACCTGATCACTTTTGCTCATCATCAACATTTTAATACATGTATCTATGACCATTTTTTGAGTTAATATTAGCAAAAAAACTGAATTTGACCACTATGTTCTATTTTGAGTCATGCCTGTCATGTTTTACAACCTTTCAGAAAACGTGTCTGTAAGGCACACATGACACCGATGCCACTGTTCATAAAACATCCTTGACCCCCAACATGTATTACCTTGTAAAAGGACATTAACCAAGAAATTAGTCAGAGTCATTCATGCATGAAATATAGGTCACGGTAATTTCTTTCAGTGTGGCGATGAAACACTACCCAAGACACATCTAGGCTTGAAATATCATTCACCATCATAATGGACTTTTACCAAGAATTACAGACATTTGTGGGTGTAGACCCTAAAAATCCACACATCAAGTAAAATGGCAATAACTCATACATTGCTTGTTGGATCTTCTTAAAAAAATTCAGGGCAGTAAAATTTGAGGTGCTGAACACTTTAGCCTTATGTTGTCTTACGCAGAACTTGAATGCATTAAAAAATTATCAGAAATGTAGAAACCAAAGTTTCAAAACCTATAAACCTAAACACACCTACCCCAGATACACAGCCCCAGATATCTTTGAAGTCATGTTGATCAATCTCTCCATCTTTATGGTGCACAATAAAGTTTCTGTAAAACTTGATCCTGGAGATATTTGCATGCTCTGTTGTATCATGTGTATAAGTTGAGGGGTCATTGTGGTCGTTGATTAGGAATCCAGCAAAATTTCTCAGCAAGCATACCATCAATGTTATATCAAAATCTTGAGAATCAACTAAACTTGTACCTAAAAAGGTAAAACTGCCATTAAAATATCAAAATTATAACAGTAGGAAGGACCTGCCTTAAATTGATCGTCCCCAAGTGTGAAAAACTTGACCTAGGACCAATTATCCCTTTAAATCAAAAGTCTTCTTTTTCAATGAAAATATATCTACGCATTTAAAAGTTATATAGGAAGGACCTTACAAGTGCAAAAACAAGCCAACTTGACCTAGGACAAATTTACCCTAAAACTATACATCTTCTTCTTTGCCTAAGAAGCTTACATATGAGTAAGTGTTATGAAATTCTATCCATGGATTTAAAAGGTATGTTTTTGAAACCAGTCCCAGTTAATCTATTTTTTTCATTAAAGATGCTCACTGGTCTTGTTCGGTTATTTCTGTCATTTTTTCGGAATCCTCTGGATTTCATGTTCAACATAGGGTTAAAATTGTCTTTTCATTTAAGGCATCAAAATTTGAAACCTATTTAGTTTCAATAATAGTAGCCAACATCTTAACTTCCAGCCCTAGATCCTTGGACTTCAGACACTTTTAAAATTCTTGATTCTTAGATGAAATCTATATGACTAATTTGGTCTTAAAAAGAATCAAAAATATTTTTCAGATGATGGTAAATATGACACATGTACGCTACTGAGATAAATGTGTATAACTCATTTTGATTTAACCTTGACCTTGTTCTTGGACTTTGATCTAACCTTTCTGTGACCTTGTCATTAAAGTACATATATAAAAGGTTAAAGAGGACTTTCCATTCAATCTTATAAGTATCATTATGTGCAATACTTACTGAGCTGTAAAGTGATCAAGTTGAGCATTATCAAATAATAACTTACATGGACCTGGTGGATAAAGTAACTACCATTGTGCACTGGTAATAATTCTTTGTCTTCTTAAATTTTGGATGTCAATTCTCTTGGTCGTTAACCACATGGATAATCCACTAGCTGGAAACTGTTGATTGAAAACATGTCTGACAGCCAGGGGTCCAATTCTTATCAAAAGACCAACTAAACGTAGAAAGTTCAGCTCTTCAGCAGAATGGATGTTGGAGGCTGCAATCTTTCTTCTAGAAAATAAAGGTAATAACAAAATTATTGAACTTGGAGAATCAATCTCAAATGTCCATAAGATGAGACAACAGAAGGAATACATATCGGAAAAATTGAAGATTGCAATGGTTCTGACTTGGTACAGGCATTTCAAAAGAAATGCAGGGTTAAACCAGGTTTTAAGGCGCGCCAAACCTCACTCTTCTATTGCAATCTTTTGGTCCGGTAGAATATATTTTTGTTAAAATTACAAAATAATTAAAACAACGAATACTGTGAGCAAGCGCTATCCCCATGTCATATTGGACACAATACTGCCACAATTGTCTGCTATCCCCATGTCATATTGGACACAATATTGCCACAATTCTCTGCTATCCCCATGTCATATTGGACACAATATTGCCACAATTGTCTGCGCTGAATGATAAATGAGAGCTATGTAATTTCGCAAGCGCTATCCCCATGTCATATTGGACACAATATTGCAACAATTGTCTGCGCTGAATGATAAATGAGAGCTATGTTATTTCTTCATGCCAATTTCCTAATGATGTATTTTCTTCATGTAAATTTTCATTAAAATCTACTGAGCCATTTACGAGGAGTGCTATAAAATCTCTCCATGAACCTCTTCATGTGATGTACTTCGTTCATATAAGATTTCATTATTGCACTTATGACGTATGTGGACATCCAGATGGAGAGATTTACATGGTAGTTCTTATACTTTATATACTTTAAATTAGAAAAAAATTACTATATCATCATGATTTTATTTAAAGTCGTCCTTTGTGCTGTTAAAATAATTTCCGAAAGTGGCTTTAAACTTGTAATTTGTTGAAAAACCTGCAAATTCTGTGTGGTTTTTGGAAAAGTAAACTACGAGCCACACAGAGTAACACTACAATAATTTGTATAAATGATCCTTTTCAATACAGAAACTAACATCACAATATCTTTGAAGTACTCTGTGTGGCTGATAGTAAAATTGCCCAAAACAATTCAAAATTTGCATTAAATGTCATTTTTGCAAAATTTGATGATATCACTGTGAGAAATTTTGTAAAAATTACAGTCATGAACTAAAACTTGTTCATTTAAGATTGTTGAACCTCATTTCTATAATTCTTAATTTATGCCAAATTTCGGGGCCAAATTTAGCATCTATCATATTTTGTCCTTTTCGAATTTTCATTTATAGTTAAACTATTTGTTAAAAAAAAATCTCTTCAAATATTTATATTATAACTAATGAGGGATGGCGAATATCAATTTTAAATGTCACAAGTGTCGAATAACGCCAGAATTGTCAGGATTCAACAAGTCTGCGGAACCTGTTCCCTGCACAAGTTGAATCTTCTAGCATTATTCTACACAAATGACATTAAATTTGACATTTGTCATCCCAAAATAGTTATGCTTTTTATTATAAAGATAATTTGGATAAAAGTGACAAATCGATCTTCCAAATAATGAAAACGAATGAAAAAATTGATAGACTATTGTGTACTAATCTATGTTACAGATTTTTCACGGGACACTTTATTAGGGTCAAATATTTGCACACAAGTTAAATGAATGCTGTTATTCACTCCGCGAATATCTAGAAATTTACTTAACTCGGAAACCACGATATTTCATCTATTTTTATATAATAATAATCTGTTTTATACAGGTAAAATGACTATAGCCTTATTGCTCTAGTTCTACTTAGTGAAGTTAAGAGATAATCTGAAATCCTCAAAAATAAAAACATTTTCTGTCACATACATTTTTATGTATTTTCTTACCTTTTTGGGGTCCCTTTAAATGGAACACCTTTTCTCTTTTAAAAACAGATTCTGGATTTCAAAAAAAGAATACAGTATATAAAATACATAGAATAATAAGATGTGATAGGTGCACAGGTCATGTTGATAATTGCATATTAGGCCAGCGACTATTTTCTGTAGGACGTCTAGTTTTCGAGTTTAATGTACCGGAATACCATACGGCTAAAAATTGTTGGGAATTAAAGATTGACATCTTTAGTTTCATATTATTTTGTTCGTAAGAAAATCATGTGGTCACAATTTTGTAAAATTAACATTAAATAGGGGTACCCTATTATCCTTATACTCAGTGCCTATGGTAAGAACGATGCATTTCTTTATCACTTTAACTATAAAATTATTTCACAAAATATTTATAATAAGTAAGATATAAGCTATCAATATACAATACAAAAAGTTAGCAAACATACCACATCGCAAAATAAGAAGCATTTAGATATGTACTATTATTTACACAATTTTTACATGTTTTTCACTAATAGTTCAAATTGCTTAAGATTTAGATAGCGCAGCATCATTAAAACTTTAAATATGAATTAAAAGGCACCTCTGTGCAAAATTTCGTAATTTTACGTTGCACATAAACCTCAAAACCGTGAAAGAAAAATATATTACTGAAATGAGATCAATAAAGCGGAAAATACTTTTCCGATACACGATTGTACTTTAATGTGTCGGTCAATAATTAGTACGAACTGACTTGCTATTAATGCTCATAATACGGCATACGGTCTACATTTGTGATACTAATATTGTCGTTTTGTGTATTTTTATTGCATTTGAAGAGAAATAGGGCTTTAATTGTTGCTTTTTAGTCACAAAAAGCTTTTCTTTTTGACATCAATTTTGACCGTTTTTTAAAATACAAATCCAACCCTTGGGAAACGTTTTTTTTCCATATTTTTTGGGGGGATATGTTCGTAGTATAGAATGTAGAGTGTTGATAGTATTATTGGTTGTATTGTTTTCTTTGTTGCTTTTCTTTTGTTGTCATGTTTAGAATTGTTCCTTGTTTCCTTGTTTGTCCGGTTTCTTTTTTTTTGCATAGACATGAATTACTTTCCATTTCTAGCTTCTTAGTCTTTGATTACTATAATTTTAGTTCTGTGCCTATAGCTAATTGGTTTCTACTCTCAGCATTTGTTTAATGTTTGCCCGAGATTAATTATTATGGTTTTATTGTTTTTTTAACAATTTATGGGATTGTTGTAAGTTTAGAACTGCATTTGATACATGATGACGAGCTTTGATAGTCCAGTTAAGTTTGCCCCTTCGAAGCCCAAATGAAAGAGAGATGATTTTTTATTAAGTGTGTGATTTGTCAACAATTTTCGTCTGGAAAAAAAACTGAAATATTGGTAAAAAAAAGTTTTGCTATTGCACCAGTAAAACGCAAAGACTATTGGCAAAACCAAAGACTGTCTTCGTTACATCCCTGCCCATGAAATATGTAACAAGATTGGAACAGTCTTGTGCAACGTGCTGCCTGCTGGTCATGCGATAACGTGATATGATACTACATCATCTTTCTTTGGTATATAAGGTTTTAAAAGAACATCAGACAGAATTTGAAGACCTGCGAAACATTTCAGCGAGTGACATCGAAACGTCTATAGATGTTTGTAGAAAGTTTGTTACAAGGCTGTATGACCAAAAGTCAAAATTTAAAAGTGAGCATTGTGATCTTAAGACACTGAGGTCTCGTTTAGCACAACAGAAAGAGTCAAATTTTATCAAATTGCCACCAAGCGAGTCAACGTTTTATCAGCATGTGCTTAGGGTTGTTTTACAGGTTTATATTTGAACATCATCATCTACAGCTCAACCCCCAACCCTTTCCCCTATGCAGTTTGGTAGCCAAAATAATAGTGGCCTGATGCCAATTTATTTTGAAGGACAAACATCATGTGATTTTTGCAGGACTTGCTGGGCACTTGTAAGGGGAAAATGTTTGTTCAAAAAGTTGTGTATGTTACGGTAAGAGCCATATTTGACCCCTATTTTGTGAAACAAGACCAATCGATGTCTGGCCCTGCGTCGCACGGCAAAACATTGAACCCTGTATGTTCTAGGCCCAATATGGACAGTCAAAATATTTTGACACTTGCATCCTATGGTGGACTTACAAAGCATATTTGTCACATGCCACCCAATATTGTAAAAATAAACAAAAAAATAGTTTCTTTTTTTTTCCCCTTTTGGTCTCCTTATTGCTAAACCGAAAAGGTGGGTCAAGAAAAAATTGTATCCTCCATTTTGTATCCAATATATGACCAAAATTAACTTGTAAAAAAAATTTCTAAATTGGACCATAAATAAAAAATGTCACAGTTTTGCCCCTTTTGGGCCCCTCGTTCCTAAACAAAAAGAGAGGGGACACCCAAAATCATCCCCACCCTTTAATTTATGGTGAGTAACACTACTGTAAAGTTTCATAGCATTTGGTCAACCAAAACAAGTTATTGTGGAAAAAAATTAAAGTCGCTTTTTTGGCCCCTTTAGGGCCCTTAGTTTCTAAATGAAAAAAGTGGGGAGACCCAAAATCAGCCCAACCCTTCTTTTTATGGTAAGTAACATTACTGTAAAGTTTCATAGCATTTGGTCAACCAGAACAAAAGTTATTGTGGAAAAAATTTAAAAAGTCACTTTTTTTTTTGCCCCCCTTTGGGTCTCTAATTTCTAAATGAAATAAGAGGGGACACCCAAAATCAGCCCAACCCTTCCTTTTATGGTAAGTAACATTACTGTAAAGTTTCTTAGCATTTGGTCAACCAGAACAAAAGTTATTGCGGAAACAAATAAAAAAGTCACTTTTTTGGTCCCTTTAGGGCCCGTAATTTCTAAACGAAATAAGAGGGGACACCCAAAATCAGCCCAACCCTTCCTTTTATGGTAAGTAACATTACTGTAAAGTTTTTTAGCATTTGGTCGACCAGAACAAAAGTTATTGTGGAAACAAATAAAAAAGTCACTTTTTTGGTCCCTTTAGGGCCCCTAATTTCTAAACGAAGAAAAAGGGGACACCCAAAATCAGCCCAACCCTTCCTTTTGTGGTAAGTAACATTACTGTAATGTTTCATAGCATTTGGTCAACCAAAACAAAAGTTATTGTGGAAAAAAATTAAAAAGTCGCTTTTTTGGCCCCTTTTGGGCCCCTAATTTCTAAACGAAATTAAAAAATGGCCCCAAAAGGGGAGGTGCACATCTTCAATATATCTGTAATCACTGTGTAAAATTTCAGAAAGATCTAGTGTTTGGTTTTTGAGATTCAGATTACACAAGACAGGCACCCCATAGCGGGACGGACGGACGGACGGACGGAGTGACCCGGCTACTAGACCTGCTTTCGCCTTTGGCGACGCAGGTAAAAATAAATCTTGCGAAAATTATTAAAATGCACTTTATTTATGGAGTAAAATGGTTCAAATTTATGAGTATGCTTTCAATTTCCAATAATCTTTTCGGTTTTCAATTTTATTGAGCCATAAAACAGAATGAAATCATCAAAATCGAGAAAAATGCTGATTTTTAGAGCTTACATTGTTATTTTGAAAAGCCTCCGCCTACGTGACCCATAGATTTCTTAACTGATTTAGACTTTAATTGAAGTCAGTTTTAAAGTTTATTTACAAAATGTCTGGGTCAAGAAGGCGGAGGCATCCAAAAATTGAAAAAAAATGACGCAAAATTCGTCCATTTTCAGCCAATTTCACAGAAATCTTTCATATTTGTTTTGTTATGACATCATATTTTTCACCAATGTCAGATGCTACGCTTACAAAATTATTAGAACAAGTTTGTTCATTTACTTGAACTTCTAAATAGCATAAGAAATCTTTTCCATATCAATTTTGTAATTTTGAATTATAGAAGGGGCCAAATATGGGCCTTACTGTACCCTGTCCTTTGTCCTGCACTGACCTTTGTCCTTGTCAAGACAGTGCTGATTGTAGAAACCCTAAGACTTAGTGTGTATCCTCTTTTCTTCTTTTTCCAATAGATCAATCAAAGAATATAAATATTGACATGTTTTCTCGGCCATAGGCCGACTTCACATGGAACTCGAGTTTCAACCCGGGTTCCATGTGAACGGAAATGGAATTGACTCGGGTACAGACTCTCGGGTTCCGGAAGTACAAGGCCCCATCTATGTATATCTTTCTTTCAAATTTCATTGGATTGACGTCATCACATCCGGGATAAAGAGTCGGTCTCGACGAACCCTTACCATACCCAGGGTTTGTAGAGATCTAACGGCGCGAAACTTAATCCAATCAGAGAAGGTCTTACATATGCACATTTAAAGCTTCCCTTCTCCCGAGATCCAAGTGAAGTTGACCTATTGACTGATCATATTTTAACCTACATTCTGTTTTCCGAGGACCTCTGGAATGGTGTCATTGTACTTTGTGTCTTTTATCGGTCTATTTTCCATGTCACCTTGATTGTCATACTTGTTTTGAGATTTTCGTTGTAGCTTTAAAGTATGATTGTCACTTTTCTAATTGGTTTAATATAAAGTGATGTGTTTATATTTATGTAAAAAAAAACAAAAAAAACAAACCAAAACAAACCAAAACAAACAAACAAACAAACTGGGAATTCTAGACATTTTTGTTCAGATGGTCAGAGCATAGACCTCCCCAGCGCGTCCCCAGGTTGCGGAAAGGGAAAGCCTAGCCGGGGTTACTCTCCCGGGGGTTGTTGGGTTGATTACGTTCAACCTGACAGCGGACAATAGTGGGCATATGTGCGTTGTGACTGACCCAATAGATAGTAACATGAGAATAAATAAGCAGATTTAAAAACAAACAAGAGGCTCCCAGGAGCCTGAATCGCTCACCTGGTCTTGATGTTGACCCTATACTTTTGTAGAGCTAAATGAGCTGAACATTTAAGCAAGCAACAGCTTTTCTCTACCTGCAATAGTTTTCATTCTATAGGCCAAAAACACCATTTTTCACCTATAAGGGGCCATAACCCCTATAAGGAGTCATCTGACAACTTCGACCCTATGGAGACTTTTGTAGAGCTAAATGAGCTGAACATTTAAGCAAGCAACAGCTAATCTCTTTCTGCAATAGTTTTCATTCTGTAGGCCAAATTCATGAAAAAACGCTATTTTTCAGGGGCCGTAACCCCTATAAGGGATCATCTGACAACTTCGACCCTATGGAGAATTTTGTAGAGCTAAATGAGCTGAACATTTAAGCAAGCAACAGCTAATCTCTATGTGCAACAGTTCATTCTGTAGGCCAAAAACATGAAAAATCATTATTTTTCAGGGGCTGTAACCCCTATAAGGGGTCATCTGACAACTTCGACCCTATGGAGAATTTTGTAGAGCTAAATGAGCTGAACATTTAAGCAAGCAACAGCTAATCTCTATCTGCAATAGTTTTCATTTTGTAGGACAAAAACATGAAAAATCGCTATTTTTCAGGGGCCGTAATCCCTATAAGGGGTCATCTGACAACTTCGACCCTATGGAGAATTTTGTAAAGCTAAATGAGCTGAACATTTAAGCAAGCAACAGCTAATCTCTATCTGCGATAGTTTTCATTCTGTAGGACAAAAACATGAAAAATTGCTATTTCAGAGGCCGTAACCCCTATAAGGGGTCATCTGACAACTTCGACCCTATGGAGAATTTTGTAGAGCTAAATGAGCTGAACATTTAAGTAAGCAACAGCTAATCTCTATGTGCAATAGTTTTCATTCTGTAGGACAAAAACATGAAAAAACGCTATTTTTCAGGGGCTGTAACCCCTATAAGGGGTTATCTGACAACTTCGACCCTATGGAGACTTTTGTAGAGCTAAATGAGCTTAACATTTAAGCAAGCAACAGCTAATCTCTATTTGCAATAGTTTTCATTCTGTAGGCCAAAAACATGAAAAATGGCTATTTTTCACCTTCAAGGGGCTGTAACCCCTATAAGGGGTCATCTGACAACTTCCACCCTATGGAGACTTTTGTAGAGTTAAATGAGCTGAACATTTAAGCAAGCAACAGCTAATCTTTATCTGCAATAGTTTTCATTCTGTAGGCCAAAAACATGAAAAAATGCTATTTTTCACCTTCAAGGGGCCGTAACCCCTAAAAGGGGTCATCTGACAACTTTGACCCTATGGAGACTTTTGTAGAGTTAAATGAGCTGAACATTTAAGCAAGCAACAGCTAATCTCTATCTGCAATAGTTTTCATTCTGTAGGCCAAAAACATGAAAAAATGCTATTTTTCACCTTCAAGGGGCCGTAACCCCTATAAGGGGTCATCTGACAACTTTGACCAAATGGAGACTTTTGTAGAGCTTTTGATGCTGAATCAGTAGCGTGGCCTCAGATTTCCTCTATCTCTTATACTTTTTGATTTATAAGCCAAAAACAGTAGTCTGACCCCCCTAGTCTATTTTTAGTAACAGCGGCCATGTTTTTTACCGGATCAAAAATCAAAACACAAGTTTGGTGCAGGACACCCTAAGGATCATTCATACTAAGTTTCATTAAATTCTGTTTGGTAGTTTCAGAGGAGAAGATTTTTGAAAAATTGTTAACAGACGACGACAGACGACGACGACGACGACGACGGACGCCAAGTGATGGTAATAGCTCACCTGGACCTTCGGTCCAGGTGAGCTAAAAAGGTGGCTTATAAATCCTGCTTTTGAAAACAAGAGCTGTACATTTGCTTCCTTTTCTTTCTCATGCCAACTATAATTACTTTAAGTACTGTATATTCATCGACTTGACACAAACATATCCTATGAATCATTAAGTACCCCTATTCTTTACAGAATGTCTATGTTTTTGAAAAAAATACTTGTAGACTTAATTAAAAATTCGGTTCAAAAGCAAGTTAAGGTAAACCATATCTCGCTCACGCCTCGGAATTAAATTTATTTTTTGCTAAATGGCTTTTTGAAGTCTTTAAAAGTAATGTCTCATACATAATTTATTCTAAATTAATTTTTAATTTTAAAACTAGACATTAAGATTAAAGGGGTCACTTATAGGCCAAAGTAGCAAATATTATGAGAGACCGGAAGTATTTTTTTCAAGTACAGTGTAACTTTCTCAGGTAAATTATGAGCTAAAAAATAAATTTGATGTATAAACTAGCACATTATGATGAAAAATGTTTAAAATGTCCATATAAATTTACAAATTTTATTTTTAAAAATTAAGGGTGTAAAAATTTCGAAAATGCATAGCTGAATTTAGGCGCTATTATTACGCCTCACGCCGTTAACATGTAGGGGGGATTGTGACAAAAATCCTCTTTTCTATATTCTTATCTAACACAATAATGATTTTTATTGCCGTTGAGTAAAGAAAACCTTAAAAATTTGGCTTTTTAATGATTTGGCAGATTTTTTACAATTTTTATGGGTTCACCTTTGACCTCCAATTGATAAAAACGTGACCATTTCTCATTTTTACGAACAAAATTTCTGAATGCGTCTCATGATTCTCTTTCCAATGATATATCATATAGCTGTATGGTCTTCCGGTCCATTAAGTCAAAAAAAATTATCTTAAGGTTGCAGGCCTATATCTTTTCAATGACAGAAAAATGGCTGGTGCTTATTTTTTTATTGCATATCTTTTTAAATAACATCCTTTTTGGTCACAGTTTATTTTTCCCACTGTTAATTTGTCTGTGATCAGCAAAATTGCTGCAAAAATAGTTTGACAAAAATGATCTAAGAAGAAAGCAAGTTTAAATTACTGTGGTTTCATTTTTTCCAGGGGTGTCAATTTTCATGGTTTTCATGAATGGTGCCAACCCACGAAATTTGGTTCCCCACAAACAGGAAATTTAACATTGCCTTGTATTCTGTAGACTTCAGAACCATGAATTTTTTAAAAATCTAATGAACTGATACTTTTTTATCAATCCATGAAAATTAGTACAAACAAATATAAATAAACCCACAATAAATAAAGAAAATAATTTAATTCAATCTAATAGTTGAAAGTTTTAAAGGAGTATGTTCACAAAGGCCCATAATAGGCCCTGTAATTGGGCTGATTTTTTATGTTTAAGAAATCTAAATAAATGCTTTGGAAATAACCCACATAATACCTATATTTAACAAATATAATAGTTTTCTAATGATTAAATTATGCTGTTTCCTTCGATGACACCCTAAATATTAGAAAAAAATAGGAAAATCTTCATTTTTGTCGATTTTTCACCCCTTTTCACCACTATAATGTGCCAAAATCAAAAGTGGCCGCAAGCTCTGACCAACATAGATTTTTGTTTATTTATTTATTACTTAAACATGTTAAAAGCGAATATTTTAACCAAAAACTAATTTTGGTCAGAATATGCCGCCAACATTATATTCATCATTTTTTACAGAAAAAGAGGCTTAATATAAAGTATAGAGTCTTATGACCATCCTAGCAGCATTATTTAGTAACAGTCTTGAATTTGAAACTTAGGGCTGTTTTTGACACTTTCCGAACATACTCCTTTGGCATCCTGTTTTGATAACCTCTTGTTTATTTGAACTGTCTTTTTTGCCTTATAACTTTTTGATTGAGCATCTCTGATGTTCATGTGTCTTTAACAGACGATATCAACACTGGACAGTTTTCAAATTGCTAAACAAGAGGCTCCCAGGAGCCTGAATCGCTCACCTGGTCTTGATGTTGACCCTATACTTTTGTAGAGCTAAATGAGCTGAACATTTAAGCAAGCAACAGCTTTTCTCTACCTGCAATAGTTTTCATTCTATAGGCCAAAAACACCATTTTTCACCTATAAGGGGCCATAACCCCTATAAGGAGTTACTGACAACTTCGACCCTATGGAGACTTTTGTAGAGTTAAATGAGCTGAACATTTAAGCAAGCAACAGCTAATCTCTAGATCTATCTGCAATAGTTTTCATTCTGTAGGCCAAAAACATGAAAAATCGCTTTTTTCAAAGGCTGTAACCCCTGTAAGGGGTCACCTGACAACTTCTACCCTATGGAGAATTTTGTAGAGCTAAATGAGCTGAACATTTAAGCAAGCAACAGCTAATCTCTATCTGCAATAGTTTTCATTCTGTAGGCTAAAACATGAGAAATCGCTATTTTTCAGGGGCCGTAACCCCTATAAGGGGTCATCTGACAACTTCAACCCTATGGACAATTTTGTAGAGCTAAATGAGCTGAACATTTAAGCAAGCAACAGCTAATCTCTATCTGCAATAGTTTTCATTTTATAAAGACAAAAACATGAAAAATCGATATTTTTCAGGGGCCGTAATCCCTATAAGGGGTCATCTGACAACTTCGACCCTATGGAGAATTTTGTAAAGCTAAATGCGCTGAACATTTAAGCAAGCAACAGCTAATCTCTATCTGCAATAGTTTTCATTCTGTAGGCCAAAAACATGAAAAATCGCTATTTTTCAGGGGCCGTAACCCCTATAAGGGATCATCTGACAACTTCGACCCTATGGAAAATTTTGTAGAGCTAAATGAGCTGAACATCTACGCAAGCAACAGCTAATCTCTATCTGCAATAGTTTTCATTCTGTAGGACAAAAACATGAAAAATCGCTATTTTTCAGGGGCCGTAACCCCTATAAGGGATCATCTGACAACTTCGACCCTATGGAGACTTTTGTAGAGCTAAATGAGCTAAACATTTAAGCAAGCAACAGCTAATCTCTATCTGCAATAGTTTTCATTCTGTAGGCCAAAAACATGAAAAATGGCTATTTTTCACCTTTAAGGGGCCGTAACCCCTATAAGGGGTCATCTGACAACTTCAACCCTATGGAGAATTTTGTAGAGTTAAATGAGCTGAACATTTAAGCAAGCAACAGCTAATCTCTATCTGCAATAGTTTTCATTCTGTAGGCCAAAAACATGAAAAAATGCTATTTTTCACCTTCAAGGGGCCGTAACCCCTATAAGGGGTCATCTGACAACTTTGACCAAATGGAGACTTTTGTAGAGCTTTTGATGCTGAATCAGCAGCGTGGCCTCAGATTTCCTCTATCTCTTATACTTTTTGATTTATAAGCCAAAAACAGTAGTCTGACCCCCCTAGTCTATTTTTAGTAACGGCGGCCATGTTTTTTAACGGATCAAAAATCAAAACACATGTTTGGTGCAGGACACCCTAAGGATCATTCATACCAAGTTTCATTAAATTCTGTTCGGTAGTTTCAGAGGAGAAGATTTTTGAAAAATTGTTAACAGACGACGACGACGACAGACGACGACGACGACGACCACGGACGCCAAGTGATGGTAATAGCTCACATGGACCTTCGGTCCAGGTGAGCTAAAAATGGGTCATGTTGTTCCTGGATTGTTGTCTTTTCTCAAGAAATATTAAGGAAGACATCTTGTGCTAGTAGACAAATATTGTACTTTTTATCTATTGGATGCATAGAGGTGTTGAATTGACATAAAAAAAAATTCTCCTTTGCCAGATTTGACACGCTTAATTGACCTTTAACTACATAATAGGTGTGTTGCAACAAGTAGGAACTGCTAACCCTTCCAGAGCAACTGAGTTAACACTCGTTACGACTTTAACTTGATGTTACTGAGGGATTTAATTTTTTTTGTGTGTGTGTATTTGTGTTTCTTTGATTCCTGATGCATTCATTTGTATTGATTGATTTAACTATTTTCCTTTCACCATATGTCATGTATGTCAGACTTTTGTCATTCAAATGCCTCATTGGTACATCTTTGCTTATTCTATAGAATTTGTTTGTATACATATACAGCATAACCCAATCCATTGTTTTATTCATGCATGGTTGGTATTTTCTATACTAAAGCATGTTTAACCAGAATACTTACTGGTCAAATAATACTGGAATCAATTATCTGTGTCTATCAAGAGGACAGCTATATGTCAAATACAGTATCATGAGTATGTAGTCCTAAAAACAATGTCTGTATATACTAACAGCTTACATCTGAAAATAAATAACAAGTTACTAGACATGTAAATATGACACATACTTTTATGATTATGGAGAATAATTAAGCTTCTATATATAGTAAACATAAGCTTTTAAGCTGAGGAAGGTACATGTAGGTCATTTGAGTTTCCATCTACATGTATTGATCATATTTTAACAAGCATTCTGAGAGTATTGCAAAACAATACATTGTCCCCTACCGGCCTCATATTTCAGTCACTGGTAAGAATTTGTCAAACAACTTGATCAGTTCAACATCTACAAGGGATAATCAAAAAGTGCGGAAAACTGAAATTTCAGTAAATTTTCAATGTTCAAAGGGCAATAACTACCGTAAAAATTTGTGGACTAGCACGAAACTAAAACTTGATCTGTTACTCATCATGGTTTAACTCACATACCAAAAATCAGTTCATTATCTGTAAGCGCTTAGAAAAAAAAGGCGGAAAACTGAAATTTCAGTGAATTTTCAATGTTCAAAGGGCCATAACTCCTGTAAAATTTTGTGGACTGGCACGAAACTCTAACTTGATCTGTAACACATCATGGTAAACTTACATACCAAAAATCAGCTCATTATCTGTAAGTGTTTAGAAACAAGAGGCTCCCAGGAGCCTGAACTGCTCACCTGAACTACACCTGATATTTTTTGAAATTGGAGTTTGCCAAATATTTTGGAAAACGATCTAAAGTCCACCTTCTTTCATCACACTAGTGTGGACAGTGATTAATGCATATATTTTATCAACAACAACTAAAACTTGGATTACACCACTGTGCTTCATGCAGGTATAAATCACATCACTGTGCTTCATGCATTTAAAGATCACAGCAATGCGCTTCATGCACGTATGGATCACAGTAGTGTGCTTCATGCATTTATAGATCACAGTAGTGTGCATCATGCATGAATGGATCACAGTAAAGTGCATCATGCATGTATGGATCACACAACTGTGCTTCATGCATGTATGGATCACACCACTGTGCTTCATGCATGTATGGATCACAGTAGTGTGCTCCATGCATGTATGGATCACAGTAGTGTGCTCCATGCATGTATGGATCACAGTAGTGTGCTTCATGCATGTACGGATCACAGCAATGTGCTTCATGCATGTATGGATCACAGCAGTGTGCTTCATGCATGTATGGATCACAGTAGTGTGCTTCATGCATGTATGGATCACATCACTGTGCTTCATGCATGTATGGATCACAATAGTGTGCTTCATGCATGTATAGATCACAGTAGTGTGCTTCGTGCATGTATGGATCACAGTAGTGTGCTTCGTGCATGTATGGATGTGATTCTTGCATGAATTGCATTAGATAAGGTCATATATTTTTTTTTATCATTTTGTGTTAATTTTCTTTTTTTCACATTTTTGTTGTTGATAAACATCACTTTGCTTCATTGTGATTTTATGTTGGGTTTTTTTCAGAATCTGTGTCAGAATTGGTATGTGTTTTGATTGTTTGGTTTTCAGCTTTTTGTAGATTGTAGCAGATCAGACAGTTAAGAAAGGTTTTTGTGTGTTGACATTTATTTAATGGATTCAAGGATGATGTATTATTAGGAGCCCTTTTCAACAGCCTGTCAATCGCATGGAAAAAAATACACCACAAAGATCAAAAGGGAACTCTGATCCTGACATTATTTGTCCTCTGAATGCACAGATGATTTCAGCACCACTGTAAATTGGGAAAACTAGCTATTGTACACAAATGAGACTAGTTATAAAACAGAAATCAATATGATTTATTTAAAACATGAAACTGAATCAAACTGATATATGAAATATGTTGCCACTGTCTTTAAAGTATAAAAAGTATAAAAAGTACAATTTTTTTACATAGAAAATGGGGAGCAAACATCATCAATTGTCTTGGAATAAATCCATCTGTGATAGAGGAGGTTGAGTCTCTCTGTCTTCACTGCTTACACTGCACTCACTCTCAATTACACTATAATCACCACTTTCACACACTGTCACACTCAGATCCATACCCGAATCATTTGAATCATTTACAATATCACCCTTCTCTGTAATTTCCATGTCATTTAAAATTTGCAATTCATGATTTAAAATGTATTTATTAATTTGTAGTTTAATTTTATTTACATAATTAGACATTGATTTAAGTTTAGCAATGTTTTTTCCATCGTACAAAATATCTACATTTACTATTGGTTTAAATTTGATCATTTTTGTCCTTTCAATCTTTGCCTCTTGGCAAAACTCTACAAAGGCTTGAGGAACTGTGTCTTTCGGCATGTTCAATTCTAAAAAATAAGATAAGACATATGCATTACAAATATCACAAATAGAAACTGTGTATGCTTTGTTTTTACATTGGTTTAAATTTTTTCGAAAATAAACCTATAATTCTACATGAGATTTGAACATGAATTTATTGTTGTTTACAATTATTGTGAAGATAAACCAAGTGGAGATAGATCCATGTACATGTATTCCAAAACTATGTGTCAAAATGTTTTGTTATATCCAAAAGCCAATGAAGTTTTTTATAAATACATAATGAAGGTCATTTTTGTAAGTGTTTTTTTTTAATAAAGCAGATATTTTCTCAATTGTTCCATTATTTTTGTTATGTTTCTTTAAATTCTTAGAGACCCTAAAATTACAATGAAGGATCAATATAGGTGTAACTTCATTAATTTAGTAAAAAGTCACTATTTATTATGAAATGTCTAACCAAGTCACAACAAATGCAGACTTCCATTTGATTTGTATGCATTTATCTGCTGTTAAAAGATTTGATTTGAAAATGAATTTGATTTAAACAATAAAATTTACCTGTGAATTTTTCAATTTGTGATACATGGTCCGGATATAATTCGGAGCAAAGATCCATATCATTGCAGCCAACAATGGACATGAAGCAGGCCTCTAACTTGTTAATTTTCTTGGCTTTTTTCACATTTTTTACAGTTTCTGTAAGTCCATTGTTTACTGCTTGCTGTAAAAATCCAGTCCTCTTTTCATCCTGTATACCCTGTAATTCTCTAAATAACTGAAACGAAAATAATAGTGTAATGTTGAAAATGAAAACTATTCTGCAACAAGTTATAAAAAAGGATTGAATAGTAAAATGTAGTTTTTTTTATAAAATTGAAAGTGTCTTTCTATCTCAATTGCAAGCAGAAGTTGAACTAAGTCATAATTGGTGTCCCATTTTGACAGGTTTTATTGTTGAATGCTCTTGATATTTGTAATCTGCATTTTCAATCATTAAGGTAGAGCATCTCTGATGAGTTTTGAATAAAAGAAACATGTGTCAAGTGTTAATATAATATTTCTTCAGTTAATATTACAAGTTTTAGGAATATCTATACCACAATTATGCATTCATTGTTAGATACCATTGTTTTTCTTTTGTTGAGTTGAAAGGAAATGCCTAGGGTCTGAAGAATATTGTTGTGATGTACCAAATTCATGCACATTTCACATTAAATAAATTATAAACAAGAACAAGTCCAAAAGACGTAATTGATGACACTGGTAGAATTGTTTTTTTTTTCTATATCCTCGTGTATATTTGTATTAAGTTTCATGATGGTGCCACACTTCCTTCGTGGTCAAGTAACTTCAATCTGTTAAACCTTAAGTACCATATTGGGCTATTCAATTTGGACAGGTATAACTGTATAGCACTGCCCATTTCTTGAGATCAATCAAACATGAAGATGAAAAGACAGGTTTGTCTGATGTATATGTGTATTAAGTTTCATGATGATACCATGCTTTCCTCACGAAAATGTAACTTCAAACTGTAGGTAAACCTGATTTTGGATAGACAAACCAAAGGATAAATGGTTCCAAAACTATATGCCCCACTTCTTTCATAGATGGGCTTTAAAATGTATTATTTGTCATAGATGAAATTGTTAATGGTGAAATATGAATTAAATGGAAAAAATACAACCATTATGTCTATTTATACTCATTACTATCAAATAATGCTTACTGTCTGTGGAATGCTTTTCACAGGACTGTTCTTCATCTCATGTGTACTGAAGAGTTTTTTGACCAGTTCAAAGTTTTCCTGGCTGTACTTAGTAACACTCACAATGGTTCCTACACTTTCTTTGGGAATTTCCTGTTGACAACAAGTTATTACTTATAGTATTCAGATTATGAATTAAAATGAATTCAGTACTAAAATCAAAACTGCTATAATTCATAAACAAGCAAATATACAAAGCAAGTGACATGTTTTTGTCAAAAATCATCTTTAAAAAAAATAAATAAATATGAACCAAATAGCCTGAATTTAAACTTCCGTCTAACTATGTTTTTATAGAGTTATGTTTTTTTCCTTACAGAAATGTGTAACTAAATTAAAATTTCTACTATGTTACCTTCATCTCTAAGTCGGACATCATCCTGGCAACCTTATCGGCAATATCTGGATTGTCTCGGAATTGCACACTTTGCATTACACAGTCCTGAAATAAAAAGGAGACTTATGGAAGCAAGGACATTAGTATTCAAAGAGTTAAACAGAATCAGTAATCCACAACACTCTTAATGATTTATATTAAAATTTCTTTTTAGAAAGTAGTGCAGATCCATCATAATGATGTAAAGAGTATGTCTCTGTTTTTATCAGTATACATATATATTTTGTTTATTTTCATTATATATGAAATTTAGATATGTAGTATAACAGCTGTACAATTTAAAATTAGAACTTAATAAGTTTTTATACGACCACAAAAAATATTGCCTTTGTAGTCAGTAGAAATTATAGGTTTCCAACATATAACTTAAGTTGTGGTTGAGTGACCAAACATATTTCACCGAATCGCACAAATAAATACATTTGTAACATGCACATCCTGATAGCTGCAAAGTTACTTAACAATTCAGAACTGTACTGTACTGTAATAAGTTTAAGACGGCAAATTAAAAACTCAAAGGTATCCTTTGTTTATTCCAACAGAAGATGAGTGCATGTTTATCTTGTCAACTTTTCAGAATGAACATCTCAATCTCCTTATAATTACAAATACCAAAACGCGGGTATAAACGGTTAATTTTGATATGCTATATATCGATATCGATATCGATAAATTATGCTATTACATGTTAAATTTAAGTCACATACAGGCACAGAAACTAAGAGATTAAAGATTTAAAGTACTTACTTGAAATGTTGGTTTTAGAATAAGCTGAGACCCATTGTGTCGGTTTCCCACCTCAAGAGCATCACTGTTTGAAAGACCACAGTACAGGTGAATATGGACAAGTCTAAAGAAAACAAATTGATAAATTAAAATAATTGGTGTACTTTTCAATTTATTTGAACAACCAGAGTCACTAATTGATTTTATTATTCTAATACAATGCTATATAATAATATATGTTAAATTTAGTAAAAGTATGCTGTTTTCTTTAGACCTTGAATTATATGAACATATGAATATCAAATCTGTGAAGTTATGCTCACAAGTGAGACCATCAACCTCGAATTATGCATTGCATCGAAACCTAACGAAGTGAAGAAGATGACACAGGAGCATAAAATTGATACACACCATAATGGTACTATATAGGATAAAGCCAGACCTCTGCAACATGTAGTTTCTTAGAAATTTTGCTTGTATGCAGAGTATATGTGAAAAAAAATCAAAGTAAGTGTCAGGTACTAAGAAAAAAATGTGGGGCAGGTAGATAAAAAGACATTTTTTTATATTTTAAGTACAACAAACTGAAGCCCCGGACTAAAGCCAACCTTGATCTGGAAAGTGATGTCTCCCTTGCAATTTCTTGAAGTGCAGATCTTAAATGGTTCCCACCTATGGACCACAAGTTATAGCTGGAGAGGTTTCCTGGCACAAAATCTTCCTTGTCTTTTACCTAAATAAATGAAAGAAACTTAGTGAGCTCGCTCACATCCACATTATGGACATTTATTATACATTTAGAGTTCGGAATAAAAAATTCAGACCCTGGAGTTTTTGTCTTTCAAAGTCAGCTCGTTAAACAGGAAGTAGATGATTTGCAGACCTGAAAATGTATTCCACCATCTGGGACCCCTACCTAAAGCGTCATACCAAATATCAAAAGCATATGATTAAAAGTTGCTGACAATTCTGTTTCACAGACAGACTCTCGAACGAATGGACAGACAGACTTGTCAAAAACATTATACCTTTCGCAACTTAAGTGTTGCCTAGGGTATAAAAAATGTTCTGACAATTCTGTATCTAACTTTGTGGTGTATTTGAAATAATAGATGTTGAACAAATAGGAAATATTGTGAGGAAGCTCAAAAAAGGATAACCTCAAGCAAATCTACCTGATGTAAAGTTTCATCAAATCTGTCAATGGTTAGTTGATTCCAATAAAGACCCCAAAAACTGTTTGTTGGGGGTATAACCAAGAATTCAGAGATGTGCTTAGAAGTTAATATGTGACCAGACTAATTAAATGGATTCAGATAGTTATGTTGATTTCATTACAGAGTTCACAAAGGTCTTCTAAAAAGCTTTATTTTATATCATGCTTACTTGGTTAGGATCTATAAGCACTGGAATAACTGTGCTAATAAGTGAAGGATCTCTCATTATTTTATCCTTAATAGTCTGTACCCATACTCCATTCAGTCTTCTGGTGGTATACTCTGGAGGGGGCTCTTGTAAAGTTAGTATATTAACTTCAAATTTACCTGTAAAAGAATAATTCTGTATTTCTACAATCTACATGTTTTGTCACAGAAAAACAGTGAAAAATGTATCAAAAACTGATCAAGGACAATTGCCTGCCTTGGTTGTAAACTTAAATCTGTATGTCACATTCCAAAATATTTCATAATCATTGATAAGTTCTAAATCATCCTTCTATACTTGAAATATGTTATAATGCTGAATATGAAATACCATGAGATGAACAAAAATATTCAAAGTATTCTGGAAAAAGCTAATTTATGTGTGAAACATTTTATTACAAATGTGACAATTTTTACCTACTTTTCACAGTGGCTTGAGTTTTGGTAATGGCCATTTATATCAACTTAATCCCATGCTTACCAATAAAGTTTTCAATGAACCGAATTTCCGGTAATTCCACTGGTTTACACTGCACATTTTCGTCGTTTACAGCTGCAATCTTTGCTCTTTTTGAGTTTACAGCTGTGGTGACAGAATCAACTTTCTTTTTTAAGTTTCTCCTATAAACTGACACCCAAGGGCATTGCTTTGATACAGCATCAATTATATCTGTAACACTGCCGCTACTCTTGAAAAACTTGCTGGAAGGGTCCAATCCTTTCAAACTAAAATTTTTCCCAACTTTAGCATCTTTGAATTTCATCTAGAATGAAAAAACATAAGAGAATTGTTATTAAAACCATTTAAAGGTCAAAATTTTAACAAGAAGCTTCATTTAGTTGAAACCATAGACCAGACTCAGACTCTGTTTAGAGCAACCATACAGGCTTATAACTAGAATACTGAAAAAGTCAGAAAAGGCCCCGCTGCAAAAAAAAAAAAATCAGAACTGTGTTGTTTATAGTTTTTGAGTTTTAGTGTTTACAAAGTCCAATTCTCAAAATCTGTGATTTTCGATAAAAAATGAGTTTTTTTCCAAAAATATTTCATATATATATATTTTTGCATGAAATTTTAATATGCAAATTATGACATGCTACTAAGTAGCTGTACAAAATTTCAGAACTGTGTTGTTAATAGTTTTTGAGTTTTAGTGTTCACAAAGTCCAATTCTCAAAATCTGTGATTTTCAATAAAAATGAAGTTTTTTCCAAAAATATTTCACATTTTTGCATAAAATTTTAATATGCAAATTATGACATGCTACTTAGTAGCTGTACAAAATTTCATAACTGTGTTGTTAATAGTTTTTGAGTTTAAGTGTTCACAAGAATTGTTGATGGACGGACAGACGGACAAAGTGAAAACTATACACGTCCGCATCTTCAATGTGAGGCCCTAATGATTGAAACAGATTAAGATCTGGTCACAAGTGTCTCCAGTTGAAAGAGTTTTACAATAGTGTGTCTACTACAGTTATTCAAAAGTTTCCAGAAGAAGTCGGAAGGAGCTAACTAACTTTTATAAATATATTTCAGCAGGAGTAAACGAAAATAAAGTTAGTTTTTGTATGCCCATTCCCCTCCAAATTTCTAATTTCGAAAGGTCCATATATAAATCCCACAAAAATTTGAGGATTACATTTCTTTGTATTAATATGCATAACTAAAGATTTCCTCTTCCTACAAACCTGAGAAAATTATAACTAAATTAATTACTGTCTCAGTACAAAAAAAATGTCTACCCACAAAAAGGGGGGGGGTAATATTCCGAAGAATTCAAGTTGGATTCAAGTCTGTTATTTATGATTTTGCGAATAAATAATATTTTGTCTTGATGCTTTTTAAATACAAATTGTCCAACATAAAATTATCTCCCCTTCAATATCTTTTTTAAAGATTATTGCAATTTGTACTTTTGTTGAATTCAATATTTTCTAAATATCTAACCAGAAAACTTTAAGTGAAACCATATTAAGTGTTTATTGTTCTTTCCTTTACATGTTAAATACTTTTCTGCATTTTTTTTTTTATTTGTGCACTTCATTTAACTTAAACCTTATTTTAATTCTAGAACCTAGATCTTCGTTATAATTTGTAACTACGAATTTAATGATCTGAAATAATGATATTAAAGATGTCTCTGGTCTGGATTAGGGAAAAGTCTAATGTTTATATGAGAATCCATGGCCGGTTAGCTCTATAAGCATCCCCTACTGAACATCCTGTAATCGAATCCTAATAAGGACGAGGATCCCGATCGGACCACGAACCTAATCTTCCAGTCAGCCCCCGTATCTTCATCCGCTAACCCAAAGCTCTTGTATAAATACGATTACGGCAAAAACCGTAATTTTTATTGTTACGGCCAAGGAACTTTAAAATGTTCCTTTAACATGTACGGCAAAGACCACTCATTTACGAGCGTAACAATAAGAATTTTCTTATTATGCTGAGTTATTATTACGGCAAATTCATTTGGACGATTACATTTTTTTTCTATTTCACTGTAAGTTTACATTTCCATTTTATTTTATGTTACTTTCTATTTCACTCTCCATTAATCATTTTTAAAACACTTCTTAAGCTTATTTTTCTTTGTCATTGTCCGACTTTAGCCGGCCAGATTTGTCATTGTCCGACTTTAGCCAGGATTTGTCATTGTCCCACTTTAGCCAGGATTTGTCTTTGACCGACTTAAGCCAGGATTTGTCTTTGACCGACCTTAGCCAGGACGTATTGTTAAAACGATTCAGTATACAACTTGTGCAATACCAGAGACCTGAATTTAACCTAAACATGCTAAAAGAACCTTGGATGTGACGGACAAACGGAAGAAAAAATGTATGCACCACAGCATAGTGGGTCAAAAAAGTATTTAAAATAAGTATATGGCAATAAAACATTAACATTCTGCAAACATTTTGTTTTCCGTGAAACAGCATCTCCAGAACATTTTTAAAATTTGGTCATCCTTACCCATACTTCTCCTGCTGATCTGCCATGACCTATCTGCTCCAGTCTTAGTTCTTGATTTTTTTCATCTACCATTCTTTTTCCATTTAAACAAAAGAATAATTCTGCTTCTGTACGCTTGAGATCCCAATTGACTGCTTTTGGTTCCATCTCTTCTTTCAAAATTCGGACCCGTTCGAATTCGTTGAATTGTGACGTCAACTGCATTCGAAGTACTCAAAGCCTTTGCATGACGTTGCGCGCGGTATTGGTAACAATATTTAGTGGAAGCCTATGCAGCAGTTATTTGTCAACCGAAATCAAAACGCTTATCATGAATTTTAAGGATAAAGGAAAAATAATTATAAAATCCCTTGCTTATGTTTTATTTCAGATTTTGATGTTTCATCGGCGTGTAAGACGTTCATCACTACAGATGTACTAAAAGCCAATAACGCTTAACTTACCGGGATTTGACCCGGACTTATAAAGGCATTTTCTGTGACTTCAGCTATAACATATGCATGAAAAGATATTTTTGGTGTCTGACAGGTTTGAAAGTCACTTGGTACATTGTTTGTCAAACCGAACTTTCCTACCCAATTTCAAATCATTCTCATTTTCTATTCATACAATTGACCAATTTATAAAAATAGGTAATAACAAGACCAATCGATGTCTGGCCCTGCGTCGCACGGCAAAACATTGAACCCTGTACATTCTAGGCCCAATATGGACAGTCAAAATATTTTGACACTTGCATACTATGGTGGACTTACAAAGCATATTTGTCACATGCCACCCAATATTGTAAAAATAGACAAAAAAATAGTTTCTATTTTTTTTTTCCTTTTGGACCCCTTACATCTAAACAGAAAAGGTGGGTCAAGAAAAAATTGTATCCTCCATTTTGTATCCAATATATGACCAAAATTAACTTGTAAAAAAAAAATTCTAAATCGGACCATAAAAAAAATGTCACATTTTTGCCCCCTTTGGGTCCCTCGTTCCTAAACAAAAAGAGAGGGAACACCCAAAATCATCCCCACCCTTTAGTTTATGGTGAGTAACACTACTGTAAAGTTTCATAGCATTTGGTCTACCAAAACAAGTTATTGTGGAAACAAATTAAAAAGTTGCTTTTTTGGCCCCTTTAGGGCCCTAGTTTCTAAACAAAAAAAGAGGGGACACCCAAAATCAGCCCAACCCTTCCTTTTATGGTAAGTAACATTACTGTAAAGTTTCATAGCATTCGGTCAACCAGAACAAAAGTTGTTGTGGAAAAAATTTAAAAAGTCACTTTTTTGGCCCCTTTAGGGCCCTTAGTTTCTAAACGAAAAAAGAGGGTACACCCAAAATCAGCCCAACCCTTCCTTTTATGGTTAGGAACATTACTGTAAAGTTTCATAGCATTTGGACAACCAGAACAAAAGTTATTGTGGAAAAAAATTAAAAAGTCACTTTTTTTGCCCCCTTTGGGCCCCTTTTGTCTAAACGAAAAAAGAGGGGACACCCAAAATCAAACCAACCCTTCCTTTTATGGTAAGTAACATTACAGTAAAGTTTCTTAGCATTTGGTCAACCAGAACAAAAGTTATTGTGGAAACAAATAAAAAAGTCACTTTTTTGGTCCCTTTTGGGCCCCTAATTTCTAAAAGAAAAAAGAGGGGACACCAAAAATCAGCCCAACTCTTCCTTTTATGGTAAGTAACATTACTGTAAAGTTTCATAGCATTTGGTCAACCACAACAAAAGTTATTGTGGAAAAAAATTAAAAAGTCGCTTTTTTGGCCCCTTTTGGGCCCCTTATTTCTAAACGACATTATAAAATGCCCCCAAAAGGGGAGGTGCACATCTTCAATATATCTGTAATCACTGTGTAAAATTTCAGAAAGATCTAGTGTTTGGTTTTTGAGATTCAGATTACACAAGACAGGCACCCCATAGTGGGACGGACGGACAGACGGACGGACGGACGGACGGACAGACAGACGGACGGACGGACGGAGTGACCCGACTACTAGACCTGCTTTCGCCTTCGGCGACGCAGGTAAAAAGGAACGAATTAAAAACACAAACTTAAGTCTTTCAATGCGTATCAATGAAAGTATATTTAATTGACGCTTTTACGGTTTTGACGTTACAAGAACATTCGCGGCACGTCGCATGTAATTTCAGGGAAATCGTAAACCAAAGATTGCCGTTTCCGCGAACATCTTTGACGTTCTGACGTTTTTTTTTAAAACAAATCCAAACAGAACATTGAAGGACACAGCGAGGTGATAGTAAGTACAAAAGTTCTTTGCAAGTTACATATTCCTGGGTGGGATTACATAATATGTAAACATAATATTTTATTACTTGGAATTTAATAGAAAAAACTAGAAAATAAAATTAAATTTACAACCCCCTGACATCCCGATTTGTTTTTTGTTTTCTCTAAATTTCCTTCCATGATTCAACCACTGAAATACATGCACACAAAAATGAAATGTACGCCTGTCATACGGAACGCCAAGCATGACAACATTCAAAACTTGTATCTTGTCCAACAACAAATCCCACTTTGAAATCAAAATAATAGAGGGTGACACAGCCGTTTTTGTACGCGGTATTCCGTGCTTTTTAAAGGGTATCCGGTAGGCCAAGGTGTGGTACGCGGTACCAGATGTTCCGAATTGTTAGGCTTTTGGTACGCGTACGTCGTGATCTTTATTAGAGTATTCGGTATTCCAGTCTTTTTAACGGTATTCTGTCCTTTTTAAACGGTATTCGGTATTCCGGGGGCGGGGGCTGTGACACACCCATTATAACTACAGTTACGTGCCAAAACTGATACAACTTCTAAAATTTTCCCTCAATTTAACCAATTAGAAAAAAAAAAAACATTTCCCTCAGTATACTTGTGTATCCGAATCATGAATACATTACTGGTTAAGAAGTCATTCTTAAAGGTATACAATGTAGGTTTTTTTATACACATTGTGGATTTCATAATTTATTTCTTTGAAATGTCATTTTTATAAACACAATTGTCATGAACTGTTTTTATTTTAAATAACCATTCATGATGTATTTTGATAAATGATATAAGAAAAGTCTGGCACCTTCTGTCATTTTCGACAATTTAAAATTGCTCCGTGAAAATCGTATCGCTCCGTATTTGTTGTATCGGGAGACCTGGTGTGACTATGTCGCTATACATGTATAATTTAATACGTCTATGTTTTTTTAAAGATCAGCATAACAAATAAAAAAAATGTATAGATTAGATTTTTTCCTTAAAATGTTTCAAGTGTTTATTAAACATTTGATTAGTTAACAATTTAACATTTGATCGTTCAAGGCGCATTTTTTTCTTGTTATATATACATGTAGGCTTTTTAGGACGAAAATTGTGTTTTTCTTTCGCATGCGACGAATAGTCGCTGAAGGCGAGACATAGGTATTACTTTTCGGCGGCGGGGGCGGCGTAAACTTTTTTGTAAGACTTTTGTGGAGTAGACAATGAATTGCTTGAAAAGTATAATAGCTAGGCGTCTGATATTTGGTATACAGACAGTTCAGGTTATGGTCTACACAACTGTCACCATGCCTTGTGACCCTGACCCCATTTTCACGCTCCAGTGACTCTGTGAACTTAGTCTTTTTTCAGGCCGTAAATTTTTTAAAGACTTTTGTGGACAATGAATTGCTGGAAAAGTATAATAGCTAGGCATCTGATATTTGGTATACAGACAGTTCATGTTATAGTCTACGCAACTGTCACCATGCCTTGTGACCCTGACCCCATTTTCATGCTCCAATGACTCTGTGAACTTAGGTCTTTTTTTTCAGTCCGTAAATTTTTTAAAGACTTTTGTGGACAATGAATTGCTGGAAAAGTATAATAGCTAGGCATCTGATATTTGGTATACAGACATTTCATGTTACGGTCTACGCAACTGTCACCATGCCTTGTGACCCTGACCCCATTTTCATGCTCCAGTGACTCTGTGAACTTAGGTCTTTTTTCAGGCCGTAATTTTTTTAAGACTTTTGTGGACAATGAATTGCTGGAAAAGTATAATAGCTAGGCATCTGATATTTGGTATACAGACAGTTGAGGTTATGGTCTACGCAACTGTCACCATGCCACGTGACCCTGACCCCATTTTCATGCTCCAATGACTCTGTAAACTTAGGTCTTTTTTTTCAGTCCGTAAATTTTTTAAAGACTTTTGTGGACAATGAATTGCTGGAAAAGTATAATAGCTAGGCATCTGATATTTGGTATACAGACTTTTCATGTTACGGTCTACGCAACTGTCACCATGCCTTGTGACCCTGACCCCATTTTCATGCTCCAGTGACTCTGTGAACTTAGGTCTTTTTTCAGGCCGTAATTTTTTTAAGACTTTTGTGGACAATGAATTGCTGGAAAAGTATAATAGCTTCTTCCATTAAACCTCGGGGTACTAATCTATCTAGATTTTCATGAAATTTTCACACAATCTTTGTGAGATAATGATGTGCATCTCCTATTTTAATATCTTATCTGATTGATACTTTTTTTAGGGTGCATTATTTTTTTTATTTATAACCTTTATATGTATGGATCATTACAAAAAAAGAAAGAAAATTTTGGTGTATCAACTTCAGTTTAGGAAACATCTTAAGAATGACTTAATGCAAAAATAATGAAAAGATGATAGCAGGAATATTAATTGGTCTACCACTGCAGAGCATTTGCATATATACCTACAATTTCTTTGTAGATATGGATCAAAGTAGAAAAAGAAAGTTAGAGGACAGTGGTGACTTTGAAGATGTAGATGATGAAGAATTAGATGATAGAAAGGATGATCTACTTTATGAGTTTGAAGATGATGCTGGTGTAACTGGTGATTACAATGCTGATGACTATGACTTTGACTATGGTGATGACGAAGATGATGTTGACGATGATGATGACGAAGATGATGACGATGAAGATGATGATAATGATGATGATGATGATGATGATGGCAACAATGAAAGCAATGATGATGGTGATAGGGATAATGATAATGGTAATGGTAATGACCAGCAGTTTATGTCAAAGCGAAGAAGAATTATGACACAGTCAAAAGCAAGTAAGTCAAACTTAAATTTTAAGTCGCCTGCAATGTGTTACAGAAGGGACATATAAGGGTTACTTAGCACTATCCGGTGTCTTGTGTATTCGTGCTTCATGGTCCTGCGGCGTCATAAGAATTACGTCACATTTTTTCATGCAACTACATGCCACAGCTTCTTGATATTTGGCATGTAGCTTTATTATATACTACTATTAAGTGTACAGCGACTTTATGCCCCCAAAAATAACAACTTACTGTTTGAGGAATACTTTAGACTTGACAATTAAAAACAAATTTTCCATCACAGTTTTTGGGGCATCATAAAAATTTCCATCCTGAAAAATAACTTCTTCCTGTTTGACGAATACATAAGTTTTTATAAATACCATAGACCTGTTGATAATTCTATATATTGTCTTTCTGTAGAGAATAGCTTGGTACCAGTACAGAATTTGTCACTTTTCCTATGCTGCAGTTTATTTTGTCTTTCTGGAATACCAGTGGAGGACTTGTGCCTATTAAGGGAACATTACCATGACAAGTCAAGACAAGAAAAGAGCCAATTCATTATGGACACATTGTTATTAAATATGAGGTATGTTGCATGTTATTCTGAAACGTCTTTACTAGTCTACTAGTATTATTTTCCTTAAGAAATGAATGATATTAGAGATTTGTTTTGTTAAAAGTATGGCTGACATGACCTTATACTGAACAAAAATGTTTAAATCACCTTTTATATATATATATTTTATCCCCCACTTGAAAAGTGGAGGGTGTACATAGTAAAGGGATGTCTGGGTCTTCATCTCTTATCTGCAACTCCTAAACCCCTTGGAGAATTTTCATGAAACTTTCACACAATATTTCTGACATAATGCTCTTGTGCACCTCACTTTTCAAAGTTTGACTCAAATGATTTTTTAGGGTTTCTAGTTAAAGTTATAAAAATAAGATTTAATAACTTTTTAATAGAATCTAATCTGAATTTGGAGCCCACAAAACTCATCATTGATTCTAAGTTGTAAGATTACCACACAAAGCAGTTTGTATGGTCCCTTCAACTTGATTTATAAGATTATTTCAGATGAAGTTGCAGTATGAAAGACCACTAAATTTATTGTATTATAAGAGATAAAAAAACAATTAATTTGGCTATGCTATTTTTTTACTAGTGCAAATGGAGACTGTGGTTTCATGGTAGGACCCAAAAAAGTATGTGCAATGGCCTGGAGGACAGTACTTGGAGTTTCCAGTTCCACTTTTTATTATTTAAAGAAACAAATTACAGGTATGCCTTTTAAAGCAAATCCCAAGATAAAGTATTACTAAATTTAGAAGTATACAATATCGAAGTGCAAAATTTACTGCTTAATGTTCGTAGTACCAAGTATTTGAGACTTTTTACCTAATATAATTTGGATAAAAATCTTAAAATGAAAGGAGCAAAATAATTACTATAGAATTTTTATACGAGCACAAAAAATTTGCGGACGTATGATGGTATGATGCTGTCTGCGTCGTTGTCCAGATTTTTAGTGTTCCCACAATAACTTAAGTTCTATTTATCCGATTGCTATGAATTTTTACAATCATGTTCCTTACCATTAAAGGATGAATGGGATTGATTTTGGGGGTCCCCCCATTTTCTGGGGCTAAAAATGCTACTTTAATGTCTGTTGCCACAATAACTTTAGTTTTAGTTATTCCATTGGTTTGTGATTTTGCAATAATGTTCCCCCTTTTTTTTGTTTCGAAATTAGGGGCCGAATAGGGGCAAAAAATTCATATATTTTATTTGTTTCAACCATAACTTTGGTCCTAGTTGGCCTTTAGCAGTGAAATTAATTTGTCAAAAAAGATTCTTACATTAAAAGAATGAACCTGATGAATTTTTGCCCCCCCCCCCCCATTATCTCCGTCATGAAATTAGGGGCCAAAAGGGACCAAATCGAAACTTTTTTATTTGAGGTCCGATTTTGAAATTTTTTTATGCATGTTTGTTCTTTTCAAATAGCGGATATATGATTTAAATTAATTTTTGCAAACCCCCCTTTAGTCCCTTTTAGGTTATTACGGGCCAAAAGGGATCAAAATACTTGTGATCCGATTTTGAAATGAGTAATTTTGTGTATTAATCTTGAGTGGATGCATCCTAACATTTGAAATATCAATCATAAACTGTTGACTGGTAAGATGGGTAAAATTAATTTATGCAACATTTTTTTTTTAGAAGGGTCTAAAACAGTCGGTAAAAGCGGAAGACAGGAAGGGACATTAGAGAGAAAAACTCAAGTGGCATTTATATGGCTGAGACAGTTTACTTCTACATTTGCTTCAGCCATGCCAGACAGTAATAAATTACATTTGCCTTCATGCCTAACAAAGACAGCTGTGTATGAGCAAATGGAACAAGAGTTAGGCGAAATTGGTGAACCCATCATTTCGAAGACACATTTTTTTCGTGTATGGAGAAGTGACTTACGCCACATTGCTATTCCAAAGGTATGTTTCTTTTGTCCATGAAAACACACATCTTCTATTTGAAAAAAATCTCATAAAGTTAGGTGTCGCTCATTTAGAAATTAAAGAAAATTACATGGCATATAAAAATAATTCTTTATAAACAAATACAGCAAATAAAGATTTTCATGTAGAGTGTTGGGATTTTTATATTGGTCAGTTTCATCTATTTGGTTTAAATTTTATTTTAATATTACTTTGGCAGTCTTAATGATATTTAGACTAATTAATTATATAATAGTATTTTTTTTTCAGCGTTCTAGATTTTCAGAATGTACAGTATGTGCATTACTGAAGAAATCCCTAAGTGAGTCTAAGTCAAAAGAAGTAAGAGATGCATTAAAAGAACAACGTAAAATGCATTTATGGCAACAAAGGTAAGAAGATTTTGAGGGTCACAATTATTCTTTGCTTTATTCAAAACTAGAATGGCAGTCTTACATGAAAGACGCATGTCACCTGCGTCTTGAATTATTCGGTAAACAGGAAGTAGATAATTAAAGTTACAGGCATAAAATCCCTTTACACCAATACCATATATCAAGAGATTGTGACATGTAGTTGCATGGAAAACTGTGATTGAAATTTCTGTGATGACACAAGACTATGGATGGTGCCAAAGTCTATATGTTGCTTCTGCAACAAGTAATGTATCTGAAACTACAAAACCCAAATTGGTTCTTAATATTTTATGAGAACCGGGAGATAAAATGATTTCAGTTTTTTGTGCAGGCGATTTGTGTTAAAATGTTTGTTACTATATTATTAGAATAAAGTACATGTATTGTTCAATTCATTTACATTGATTACTTATGCAATATACTTTTCATAAGACTTGACTCATATTGTTATTCTTAGACTATGCATAATCAATCTGTATCTTTTGATAGATCTGAAAGACAAAAATATTATAAGCATCAACTCAAAGCCAAAATGGAACCTAGAAAATACCTTTCAATTATAATGGATTCAATGGACCAGAATAAAACCATGCTTCCACATTTTGCCAAAACTCCCAAGGCAGTGGATGGAATGTGGAAAGTGAAAACACATCTGCTTGCCGCAAAAATACATGGAGTTGGAATCTATGGTTTTTTTGATTTCTTCCAATATCCTCATGGAAGCAATCTAACTATTACTTCGCTGCTATCAATCTTCCATATGTTGAAGGATTCTTTGCCAGATGTGCTCTATCTCCAAATGGATAATTGTGGGCATGAAAATAAGAACAGGTATTTTATCTATATGAGAAGTCTCATAGAAAATAATGAGATATGTATTAAGTGTACTTGATACAGCTCACATAACAAGCGGTAGCTTAGGAAAAAAACAATGGAAAGGTTGACCTGGTGGGATGGAAAAACGAAGAAACTTACTTTCTTAGATGAGGCATAAAAAGTTTTTTTACATGCACTATATAAAGAAAAGCATACTAACATCTTTCATAACCAAATACCCTGTGTGTGTTAAACTTGAGTAGTAACCTCTCTGTGTCAATTTACAAAATACTAGGCATACTTATTTGTGTTATTTGTAAAAGTTGATTTTAAACATACATGACTTTTGTTTCTTTCAGATTTGTACTGGCATTTTTATGTCAAATGGTCGAAATGGGCATATTCAAAAAAGTTAAACTGAGCTTCTTGATGAAAGGCCACACACATGAGGATATTGATCAGTTATTCTCAAGGTAAAACAATAAGATAATTATCTGCATGCATGGGTTTGCATAATATGAAGTTGAATATTAAAGACTATATATTTACTAGTAACAACCAATTCACCATACACCCATATGGGGCATTTGAATGTTCAAAGTCTGAAACCAACAAGAACAAAAACAACATAAAACGACAAAAAACATTAAAGCACACAAAACAACTAAAAAGCAATAAACAACATAACTTAGGTGCTCAGGAAGGGTAAAAGGTTCCTGAATTTTAAGTATACTTCATGCATCCTTAGCAACTTTCAGACCTGTCAGACTTCTTCCTGTTAAGGGCGAGTGGAAGCATTCGTGTCCTATGGACACATTCCTTCTTTATTTCAATCTGTAGATATCTTGCAAAAATAAGTACAATATAGCATACACATATATATTTTTTTTATTTTCTAACAGGTTTTCAGTATGGCTAAACAAAAACAATGCCCTCAGTGTCGAGGAACTAATGAAAGGGTTTGAGAATTGTTATACACCCCAGCCTTTAGCGATTGTTACTCCCACAGTCATTAATTACAGTGATTTTGTCAGTCAATACATAAACCCAATGACAAGACATTCCAAACCACACGTGTTTAGGATAGCTAAAGACAATGGCAAGGCAAAAATATCCTGTAAGAAATGGACCACTGACAAGGTTTGTATACAAGGAGGTACCCTAACCATATTATCATAGTAATAATGATTATTAGTAATTTTTATGTCGCCTGCAACATGTTGCAGAAGCGACATATAGGGGTTACTTTGGCACCATGCGTCGTCACAAAAATTTCCGTCACAGTTTTCCGGGAAACTACAAGTCACAACTCTTGATATTTGGTGTGTGGCTTCCTCCTATGGAATTTTATGTCTGTATCTCATCTACTTCCTGTTTACCGAATATTGCAAACAAATATTTTATGCAAAATTTTTCCACTTTTAAAATTGCAATTATAGCCAATGTAATATCCATCACATTTCATATACATTTTTTAAAAACATTATTACATGTACATAAACTAAAATTGATCCTAGCATAATTGGATTGAAATATGTATGATTTATTAAACAGACAATTAAGAGGCTACTATTTTTATCTAGATGTACCAGGACTGTATAGGGTCTGAGAAATACCTCTTGCAGAATTTACCAGAGAGTGACCCCACCCTATGTAAACCAAACTACAGTGAGTTGGAAAAAGCAAAGGAAAGCATAAAGGTTGCTCATCCTTTTATGTCAGCTGCCCAGAAACAAAGTTGGGAGACATTTTTCAAGGAAAAAGAGGAAGAGGGTATGCATTTTTGTATCTGTCTATTCATGGGTTTACTGTTATTCCTCTACAAGATAATCTTAATTTGTAGAATGTCTGGCTATAAAGTTCTAAAATATAAAACTAGTCAAATGGTTATTTTAAGGTTTGTTACAATCAAACAGAGGATGAATTTTCAGTTATTTGCAAAGTAACATATAGATTAAATCCAATACTAAATCTGAGCTATTAAATTATTTCTTGCAAGATAATCATTTAGATTAAAAATCCATAATTATCTATTTATTGGATTCATCTAATTATCACCTTATATTTACAAACTTAATTGAATAGAAAAACTTAATTGACCTGAATACCGGTAGTACTATTTGAAAATACTTGTAACACTACATACACATATTAATTGAAGAAATATTTTTTATAGATATAACAAAATGACCATATACACATATAAATGAAGTTGCTATCATGGACCAATATTAAATTTCCTGGTTGTTTCAAACACCATTGAATGTTTTACTTTCGTTTGTTTTTTCTCTTATTTTTCTAAGATGATCACATAAACATTTACATGTTATATTTAGAACTTAACTTCCAATTGGATGGTGACAACCCAGTGGACATAAGGAATCTTGCTTCATACATACAAGAATGCAGAAAAGATAAAGAAAATACAACTCCAGACATTCCCCAAATTGTTCATGATGGAGAAACAATATTACCAGTAAGTTGTAAAATGTCATGAAAGTATGAAGATATCCTTAGAATTTTAGTTACAGGTGAATTGTCTATTCAGTGTGTCAAATCTGTGAAGGAAGACAGAACAAAACCCTATGACAAACCAACATCTGCATTCATCTATAAGAGATCGAAATCCCATATTTTCTATGTATACGTATTTAAGAAATTTCTGAAAAAAGTTTTAGTTTCTCACTTGAATTTATTTATATTTCTAAATAATTCCAAAAGGCATTTGAAAACATTTTTAATCAATGAATTATTATTGATGGTGAGAGTTCCAGCATGCTTATTATTATAATTTTATCCCATAGGTTGTAATCGGTAAAAATATTCAGAGTAAAACATCTCCCAGACAAGAAGAAAATACTGGTATCGATGATGTATCTATACATGAGGGGGACATGTGCCTTACTAATCTTGAGAAATATTGTGATGAGTGGCCACAAGTTGCCAAGGTGTTGAATATCGAGGATGAAGACATTACAGTCCAGTGGTACAAAGGGTCAAAGTCATCATCCTGGAATCCATGTACCATTCCAGTCCCAGGCCAACGAGGCAAAAGAATGCCCTGGAAAGAGACTATACAGATGTCAGACATATGGTTGTCTGGTTTTTTATTAACAAACCGGCTATGTTTGCCCAAAAATGTAAAAGATCAAATAGATCAATTTGACATTTAAGATAGATGGGTCGTCTTAAAATTTGTTCATATAATTTTCTCAAATTTTGGTGTCAGTTGGCCCTAGAATGGTGCTTTAAATCTTGATAATAAAATTGAAAGTTCACCATCAAATTCACTAAGATAATACATGTTTTTATAACTACTTTTAATATAGCATAAATAGGAAAAATTCACATTTCCTTCTATAATAAGAAAATATAATACATAGATTTTTCTTAAAATTTATGAAAATCTCTATTTTTTAAATACTTTTAAGTATACTAATAAAAAGTGAGGTTGGCAATCAAAATTTTTGAAAGTAGTAAAAAGTATTGTTTTTCCAAATTATTTCTTTGCCAATTATCCTCTCTTTATAAGTATGGGAAAATATTGACATTTGACAATAGGGTGTACTGATTCTAAAATCAATTTTGATGATTTTTAGTACTAAATCCAACAGAAATCAATTAAAATAGCAAGCATAATAGAATTTTAAGTTAGGATAGATTTGCAATAAAAGATGCTCAGTAATAGACACCCCATTTTCCTTACATTCTTAATAGACTTTAATACACTTGGAAGCTTCAAGCTGAATCTTTAAAGTATATATATGATAAATGAATCTTTAAAGGATGTTCGTTATTATTTATGAAATGAATACTGAAGGTTTTAAAATTGACGCTTTAAATAATAGGTAAAAGGTAAAAAATAAGAATAATTAAATTATGGTGGGGAAAAAAATCCTCAGACTTTTACACATATTAAGCAATACCACTAGTTAGGTGTTGACAAAATAAACAGGACAAGACAAAACTTTGTACATCTCTTCTTTATGATATAATAATGACCTTGAAATTGTGGGTACAAGTATTAATCTTTTATGATGGTTAAAACTTGAGGACATGCAGGATTAATAAAAAAATGACAGACATCTCAAAATTAGAATAAGAAGCATCCTTTACTAAAATGTATTTTTGACAATGAGATTTAATACAGTTAGGATTAAGTTAATTTTAAGGTCATCATGGTAAATCTTAAAAGTCAGTAGGTTAATAGACCTTTAATCTGCCATGGAATCTTTTTTTTCCAGTAAATAGTATTCAGACTCAATTTATACATTTTCTGATATTTGATAGATCAAAAAACTTAAATTGATTGAAATGACTATAGTACATGATGGAATTAAAATATCTCAACATTTAAATGCCAATGCTTGTATTTCTATCATTGGGACATGTTTGCATTAAATAAATATTGGTTATATTACTCATTTAATATCCAAAGTTTTATTTTTTAACTTGTTTCTTCAAAAGGTACATGTAAATTAATGTATTGATAGATTTCTATCACAATGAATTCTATATATATTTTGTATGCTTATAGTGTAAAACTTCTTATTTTCTAGATCTATGAAATTCTGTGTGATAATTTTCTGATTATGTATCTTAATTAATTTGTGGAAATCAGTACAGCTGCTTGATTCAGTTTCATGTTTTAAATAAATCATATTAATTTCTGTATAGTCTCATTTTGTGAACAATAGCTAGTTTTCTCAATTTACAGTGGTGCTGGAATCATCTGTGCATTCATAGGACAAATTTTGTCAGGATCAGGGTTTTGCCTTTTGGTTCCCTTTTGATCTTTATAGTGTATTTTTTTTTCATGCAATTGACAGGCTACCTAAAAAAACATCATCCTCGATTCCTAAATGACATTAAATAAATGTCAGCACACAAAAACCTTCCTTAATTGTCTGATCTGGTACAATCTACAAAAAGCTGAAAAACAAAAAATCAAAACACATGCCAATTCTGACACAAATTCTGAAAAAAAACATAAAATCATGATTAAGCAAACTATTTTTTATCAACAACAAAAATGTGAAAAAAAAGAAAATAAACAAAAAATGATAAAAAAAAATATATGACCTTATCTAATGCAATTCATGCAAGAAGCACATCCATACATGCATGAAGCACACTGCTGTGATCCATACATGCATGAAGCACACTACTGCGATCCATACATGCATGAAGCACACTACTGTGATCCATACATGCATGAAGCACACTACTGTGATCCATACATGCATGAAGCACACTACTGTGATCCATACATGCATGAAGCACACTACTGTGATCCATACATGCATGAAGCACACTACTGTGATTCATACATGCATGAAGCACAGTGATGTGATCCATGCATGCATGAAGCACAGTGATGTGATCCATGCATGCATGAAGCACAGTTATGTGATTCATACATGCATGAAGCACAGTGATGTGATTCATACATGCATGAAGCACAGTGGTGTGATCCATACATGCATGAAGCACAGTGATGTGATCCATACATGCATGAAGCACAGTGGTGTGATCCATACATGCATGAAGCACAGTTGTGTGATCTATACGTGCATGAAGCGCATTGCTGTGATCTATAAATGCATGAAGCACAGTGATGTGATTTATACCTGCATGAAGCACAGTGGTGTAATTCAAGATTTAGTTGTTGTTGATAAAATATATGCATAAATCACAGTCCACACTAGTGTGATTAAAGACTGTGGGCTTTAGATCGTTTTCCAAAATATTTGGCAAACTCCAATTTCAAAAAATATCTTGTCAGATACATATATTTTGTAGATATTATTGTGCTTAACCATATGCGATTTAAACTTCTGTTAGTTTCAAGATATTGGGCTTAATAAGTGCAAAATTTAGCAAAAATTACGAAAAAGAGCAATAACTCCCACATCAGCAGTCAGATCTTTTCCGAAATTTCAGGACAGGTAGATCTTAATATGCTGATCACTTTTGATTCTTGCACAATTTTGATATCTGAAACATTTTTTAAGTTATTAGCAAAAAATTGAATTTACCCCTATGTTCTATTTTTAGCCATGGCAGCCATGTTTTTTTGACGAATCAAAAATCTAAACAATACAGTTGTAGCATATAAACTATTAAACAAGTGTGCTAAGTAAAGATGCAGTTGGTCTTACGGTGTCAGACAAGTTAATCTTTGAAATTCAGGGGAAAAGTAATGAAAAATGGTAAACTTTGTTGTTTTAAGGAAAATAACTCCTAGAAGAAATGGTCCTACAGCTTTGACCTAATACATGAAATGTAGATCATGATGTGCTCAATCATATGCAATTCAAATTTTTGAAATATCTTTTATAGTTTTCAAGATATACATGTATGGCTTTTTGAAAAAATCCAGAAAAAGGGCAATAACTCCTACATCAATTGTTGGATCTTCTTGAAACTTTCAGAGCAGGTAGATCTTGAGATGCTGATCACTTTTGTATCCCATCAGAATTTTGATATCTGTAACCATTTTTGAGTTATTAGGAAAAAAAACTGCAATTTACCCCTATATTCTATTTTTAGCCATGGCGGCCATATTTTTTGACAAATCAAAAATCTGACCGAGTAAATTTTAGCATTTATGCTATTAAACAAATGAGCCAAGTTAAGTTGAAGTTGGATGTATGGTGTCAGACAAGTTAATCTTTGAAATTCAGGGGCAAAGTAATGAAAAATGGTAAATTTTAACACTTTAAGGGCCATAACTCCTTAAAGAAATGGTTCCACAGCTTTGACCTAATTACATGAAATGTAGATCTTAATGTGCTTAATCATATGCAATTTGAATTTTTAAAAGATCTTGTATAGTTTTTAAGATATAGGGCTAAATAAGTGCAAGATTTTGAAAAAATCCAGAAAAGGGCAATAACTCCTACATCAGTTGTTGGATCTTCTTCAAAATTTCTGGGCAGGTAGACCTTGAGCATCTTCGCTAGGCAAGGGTTACGATCCGCTATCTCTCATCTTCACCCTTGGCAGTTATAGAAGGATTTTTGTGGTCATATATTCTCTCATCTGATTGGATGCAGTGAAAGTTGGCTGCATCCAATCAAATTGCTCCATTTCCATTTTTAAACAATGTGTTAACAAACATAAGGGTTTACAAAGGTGATAAATAATTATTATTTTTGCAAAAAATATTAGCAGTCTGGATCAAATATTACCAAAATTACCTTTATTTTATCTTTAGATGTTTGTCGTTAATGGAATAAAATATCTCCTATTTTTGCAACTATCTAGATGAAAATAATTTTTTAACTTTGAATAGATATTGCTTCAAGGGAGATAATTAAAATGTTGAGATTACAAAAACCTTCTAGATCTGCCAAGGGTGAAGATGAGAGATAGCGGATCGTAACCCTTGGCTAGCGAAGATGGACTTTGAGAAGCTGATCAATTTTAACCTACCAGAATTTTGATATTTGTTACAGTTTTTGAGTTATTTGCAAAAAAACTGCAATTTACCCCTATGTTCTATTTTTTCGCCACAACAGCCATGTTGTTCATCCAATCAAAATTCTGAAAGATGGTTTTGTAAAGGACATACTATAGAACAACCCTACCAAGTTTAGCTACATTTGGCCTTGCGGTTTCAGAGAAGAAGATTTTTGAAAAGTTGGACAACGGACGACGGACGGACGGAAGAACAACGGACTACGGACGCCAAGTGACAGCAATAGCTCACATGACCCTTCGGGTCAGGTGAGCTAAAAAGTGTGGAAAACTGAAGCGTGACAGACGGACAGACGGACAGACAGACGGACGGAGCACAAACCTATAGTCCCTTTCGGCTTTCGCCAGTAAGGGACTAATTAAGCACAATTCTGTATCAAGTAGCCTTATTCTCCCACCTTTTTACAACATGTACAGCTTAAAATATGTTTTGGGACACTTTTGTAGTTGTTTACCATAGCATTCTGGATTTCAGATGTTATTTTGTAAGATGAATAAAGATGTTGGCTTGTCATAAAGTTTTGGACTGAAGTTAGTCTACACTGAACATGTGATAGCAGGATAGTTTGACTTTTGAAGCGCTGTAATACAAAGGAACTCATTTTCTTTTTGGAACACCTGAGTTCACTTCTGTTTTGAAGTGAGCTTATTGAAATTTTGTTGTGTAGTATGTTTTTTTTAATAATTGCTGTTTCTTCATATTTATTCAATTTTCGGGTATACAAGTTTCATATCTTTAACAATAAAAAATACCACCATGAGTTAAGCCCAAAAGGGTTCAAAGGGATGTTAAACCAAACACTTTAACTGTAGTAATCTGACCTTAAAGCTTATGATGAAACACTTAGAAGTCTCTAAAAGATGTATACATCAAAATGTTAAACAGACATGAAAGTAATTGAACCATTTCAATGCAAGATGAGACAGGGGGGAAGTTAAAAAAATGTTCAGTACCTTAGTTATAAATGTAATGCTGAAAATCTTTATGTTATCTTTAAACTGCTCAGGTCAATAACTTCTATAATCTCCAATTGACAGAGTTTCTCTTTGGTCTCCTGAAAAATAACACCTAAATAATAAAGGTTTGTATAGACACACATGATAGACATACAATAAATTCATTGTGATCTACAAATATATTAACCATGGAATAGGCATACTGTAGTAAAAAGCCATAACAAGACCAATCGATGTCTGGTCCTGCGTCGCATGGCAAAAGGTTGAACCCTGTACGTTCTAGGCCCAGTATGGACAGTAAATAGTTTTTGACACTTGCATCCTATGATGGACTCACAAAGCATATTTGTCACATGCAACCCAATTTATAGACTGACAATGAATATTTAGAAATAAAAATATTTAAAATATCTAACAAGAATATAAAAAAAAACAGACAAAAGATTGAAGTTTCAATTTCCCCCCTTTTGACCCATAATTGCTAAACAGAAAATGAAGGGTCAAGAAAAAAAATATCCTCCATTTTGAACTCTTATCATGCTATACCGAATTTCAAGTCACTGTGATATGTAGTTGCTGAGAAAAAAAGTTATATTTATAGCACAGTACTAAGAGTTATCATAATAAATTTCGAACGCGAAGCGTGAGTAGTTTATTTGGATAACGAGGTAGGCGGTGTTATAAATTATTTGTAACATGAATTGACTCCGCTCACTGATAAAGAATTAATTGAAAGGCGGAGAACATAATTGTAACTTGATTATATTTTAACCAATCAAAATATTAATTAATTAAATAATGGCTCGTGTCATTGTCTGGCGGGAAATATCAAATAAAATAATATTTTTTTCATTGTTTGAAGGAGGAGTCATGTTTTTGAGGCGGAGCTTTTGGTATGCAATATTTGGGTCTTTGGTGTTGATTATTGCATGGAAATTTCGCATTGGGTTTATATAACACATGTGACATTTTATGCAATATCATTCAGTTGAGGTGATTTGGAAAACAAATGCTTATTAGTACTTATTTATTCTTTCTGAAGATCAAAGGAAATTTCTTAATTCATGTTACAAGAATTATTTAGAAGATTTTAATTTAAATTGATAAGGAAAGAGAACACAATGTCAGACAGTTAAAGTACCAATGGAACTCTCATGTGATCATAGACTCACACGACTCCCATTCCTCAGATGTTGGTTTGTCATAGAACTTTTTAAATTTTCGTCCAAATATCAGTTTTGATGTGCACCAATGGCAAGGCGATGTGTGTGTTGCAACAGGCATGAACTGCAAGCGCCATTCCGTTCAGTCTACTTGACGTCAGTTGCGTTACCAATAGCAGTTTACTATGACATGTATGATGTATGTATTTTTTATGTTTTCTGTTTCTTATTGCATCAATTGATTTTGTCTTTGCATCGTTGGACATCCGATCCGATCGCGCCATTCAAAGTCTTAATTGAGTTCATGGTTTTGAATAGCTCAGTAATTAATATCTAAATTGAATATACTTTCATATAATATAAACATCAAGAATTAAATGCTTTAACTAGTGAAAACTCATTATTAGCATTAAAATTCAGAAAATTGCGAAGTAGATCTAAAAAAAAAAAAATATTTCTAAATTTTCAATTCCGGTTTCCATCTGCCTTTTATACATTTTAGCAACACCCGACATTTAGTTATAAATAATTTTCTTTCTACCGCAAAGAAAGCAAATGGTTTGGACATCAAATCATACCAACTTATTGATTGTCCTCTTCATGAATATACAATACAAAAATATGACTACTAGTCTATTCTTCAAACATTGTTCAATTCTCTTAATAATTTGAATATATTGTTTGACTTTTTCAATGTTTTATGTAGAGCACCTCTGATGAAGGGGTGTAGGTAATCATCAAGTTCGAGTCAGAGTTAGAGTTTGAGTTAAAGTTTGAGTTACGACTCGAGTTCGAGTTAAAGTTCAAGTTAGAGTTCAAGTTATTATTTGAGGTCGAGTAAAAATTTTCAGCTAACTCGAAACAGTAGTTTTCCAGGCAATAATCGAGTTACGACTCAAGTTTGAGTTGGAGTTCCAGTTACAGATTGAGTTACAAAATGAGTTTTATATTTATTTTTTTTGCACACTTTCTTTATCATTTTTTTTGCAACTCCGCTACATGTAACAAGAGGCTCCCAGGAGCCTGAATCCCTCACCTGACATATGTGCCTGAAGTAAAGGTTATAAGGCAAAATCTATTTAACGTTGAAAGGGTCATAAGATTAATAAGGGGGTCATCTGACAATATGGTGGATCTAAAGGTGCTGATCAATTTTGTAATCAAAATCTAAAAATCTGTCACCCTTTTTGAGTTATTTGCAAAAAAATGCAGTTTAACCTAATGTTCTATTTTTAGCCACAGCGGCCATGTTTTACAACCAATCAAAAATCCCCACAACAGTCATGACAGTTCTATACACCTAATAATAATAAACAATGATACCAAGTTTGGTTCCATTTGGACTTAAAGTGTCAGAGGAGTTAACATTTTCAATATTTATAAGGAAATGCAGTTAAAATGCTCAATTTTGACGTTCCAAAGGCAATAACTCCTCAAAGGAAAGGTCCTACAACATAGACCCTGTTAAAAATTTTGTAGATCTTGATGCGATTAACAATATGCAATTTAAATTTCTCAAATATCTTGTATAGTTTTCAAGATATTGAGCTAAACAGGTGCAAAATTTGCAAAAAATCCACAAAAAGGGCAATAACTCCTACATGGGTTGTTGGATTTTCTTCAAAATTTCAGAGCTGGTAGATCTTGAGGTGCTGATCACTTTTGTTCCCAATCAAAATTTTGAAATTTGTCACTGTTTTAAAGTTATTTGCAAAAAACTGCCATTTACCTCTATGTTCTATTTTTAGCCACAGCGGCCATGTTTTACGACCAATCAAAAATCCCCACATCAGTTCTTTACACCTAATAATAATAAACAACTATACCAAGTTTGGTTCCATTTGGACTTAAAGTGTCAGAGGAGTTAACGTTTTTAATGTAATGAGGAAATGCTGTTAAAATGCTAAATTTTGACGTTCTAAGGGCAATAACTCCTAAAAGGAAAGGTCCTACAACGTTGACCCTATTACATATTTTGTAGATCTTCATGTGCTTAACAATATGCAGTTTAATTTTCTCAAATATCTAGTATAATTTTCAAGATATTGAGCTAAACAGGTGCAAAATTTGCGAAAAATCCACAAAAAGGGCAATAACTCCTACATGGGTCGTTGGATTTTCTTCAAAATTTCAGGGAAGGTAGATCTTGAGGTGCTGATCACTTTTCTTCATGCCAGAATTTTGATATCTGTAGCCGTTTTTGAGTTATTTGCAAAAAACTGCATTTTACCCCTATGTTCTATTTTTAGCAATGGCGGCCATGTTTTACGACGAATCAAAAATCCCCACATCAGTTCTAAGCACCGAATGCTAATAAACAACCATACCAAGTTTGGTTGCAATTGGACTTATGGGTGTCAGAGGAGTTAACGTTTTAAAAAGTTTACGGACGACAGACGACGGACGCCAAGTGATGACAATAGCTCACATGACCCTTCGGGTCAGGTGAGCTAAAAAGAAATTTATTTTGAGATACAAACTTAGTAAGGTACTGATTAATATTAATAATGCAGTTACAGATAAAAACCCGATTACAATGGAAAAATATTTACATAGATGTTTATTTTTCTTCTTAAACAAATTCAGACATCTATTGAAATGCTTAATTATTATTCTGATGCAAAAATTCTAACACAGTGTTATGTTAGGGGGCAACCATTTGATTTTTTTTTGGGGGGGAGGGGCTATGATGAATTTGAAATAAAAGGAAAGGAAGAAGATTATGTTAAGTTTAAAAAAAAAAAAAAAATCTTCTTAGCGATATCTGACTGACCTGGAAAGGGGGAGACACATTACAACTCATCAAAATAAAGCTGTGTACCAAATTTGAAATCAATTCCTTCATGTCCTTCAGCAGATACCGTGAAATCTTTTACAACAAATTGTCCTATTTTTGACCCTTTAAATGTCTAATTTCACTAAGAAAACAGAGAGTAAATGCGCGACTGTCCTGAAAAGGGGGGGCATGCTACATCTCAAGGACAGACAGGATGGACAGACAGACGGGCAAGGTGATTGCAATATAGCCCCATCTCTTACTAGTGGGGGTATACTATTTTACTATTTTCTAAGACAAAAGACTGGGACTCTGCCGTGTTGGTCCAGTACCAGAGAATATGTATAACAAGTTTTTATTATACCCCACTTGTAAATTGGGGGGGGGAGAGATTGCCACATATTTGCTTCTTGTCCACAGTCTTTGTGACATAATGTAAATATGTGTACATTTATTGGTTTTTTAATCATATCTACACATATATTTATAAATAAGTATATTGCAAGGCGACAACCTTAAACAGTTTAAAAGAGGCAGAGGTACCAATGGGGTAAAAGAGGCAGAGGTACCAATGGGGTATCTCTAGAATGTCAAAAGTCTGAAAGGGCAGAGACAAAACCAGTAAACACCAACAAGTGTTATGTTTGACAACATTCATGTATTAGCCCTAATGTAAATATCCAACTCAAACTCTAACTCAATCTGTAACTCTAACTCTAACTCGAACTGGAGTAGTAACTCGATTTTAACTCGTCTTTAACTAGAACTCAAGTCATAACTCAAACTTTAACCCAAACTCTAACTTTGACTCGAACTCAATGATTACCTACACCGCTGATGTCTGACAATCATCTATTTTGTTACAAGATATGATTAGGAGTAGAAAAATAAATTCAGCAAATTTTGACACACGGACATCCCTTTGTAACTTTGCAGCTCACCATATCCATTCTATATCATATCAGTTATGACAAGAATGGAATTCCAGGGTCCCCCGACGGTGAAGCAAAAATTATCTGTAGCTAGATGGTATTATTAAATCCCCGACCACGAAGTGTCGGGGATTTATTGTTTTTGCACCGTTTCTTATTTTTATTATTATTCTTCTTCTTCTTCCGGACTGAACTTTGTCCGTAGGATTTCTCGAAGACGAAAAGACATAAGTCAATGAAACTTACCAGAAAAATAGGTCACCACTAGGAGAAGGTCTTTCCGATTTCGAAATTTTTAAAATGGCGGCCATCTTTGATTGGCGGCCATTTTGAATTTGAAAAAAATATAAAATAAATCATAAAAAATCACAAAAAATATGGATATGAACCAAAATAGGTTTATAGGTCAATATTAAGGTCCCGGAATATATGCGACCATTTTCCGAAAAATCCAAGATGGCCGCCATATTCAAAATGGCCGCCAAAGTGCGAAAATTGAAAAGTTGTCGGATTTCAACGAAAATTGGCATTTAGGTCAATATTGATATCACGAACAACATGGGGACATTTTCGAACAAATCCAAGATGGCCGTCATATTCAAAATGGCCGCCAAAGTGCGAAAATTAAAAAGTTGTCCGATTTCAACGAAAATTGGCATATAGGTCAATATTGATATTACGAACAACATGGTGACATTTTCGAACAAATCCAAGATGGCCGTCATATTCAAAATGGCCGCCAAAGAGCGAAAATTAAAAAGTTGTCCGATTTCAACTAAAATTGGCATTTAGGTCAATATTGTTATTACGAACAACATGGTGACATTTTCGAACAAACCCAAGATGGCCGCCGAAGTCTGAAAAGCTGAACAAAATTGTGACAAAAGTGGGTACGGGAGGGGATTTTTTTGTGACTTGCTTGCAATCACAATCAGCACTTGTTATTATTATGATTATTATAATTATTTTTACACTGTCAATAATTCAAATTACATGTATCATTATCATATGTATGCATTGTCATGATTGTATTTATTATTGTGTTGATGTTTGTATTTGTTATCTCAATGAGGGCCTCAGGGAAGATTAGTTTCGTAAACTAACTGTGTAACCCTCTTTAAATAAAGCATTTATTATTATTATTATTATTATTATTGAACACCGCTGATTTTTTAACTTGACCAAGGTATAAGTGGTTTAAACATTTGGTATAAAGGGGTAGGGGCTATAAGTTGCTTATTTGGTCCCATATTTGTTATGAAAATAAATTTGGAGAACAGATCAAGTTTATAGTGTTATTAATTAATGTTATGTATGGTTGTAATGTAAAAAGCTGAAATACACATGTCATCATTGACATGATGTCTTAATTGATTGCTTAATGTTGTCATATTTCAAGAAAAGCTAAAAAACGGCCAAAATTCACAAATTTAAGACCAGTTTTTCAAAAAATTAAATACCTCCGCATGCCTCCACCAAAAAGATATTTCACACACTGCAATATTGTGTCATCTTGCATATTTTTGCTAATTTTCATTTTGGTGGAGGCCTGTGGAGGCATTCAAATTTAACAAAAACCAATTTAAAATTTGACGTTTTTCACCATTTTGGGCAAATTCTATAAAATAGTCATATTTAAAAGACCCGTGTAGAGAAATGCTCTCAACTTACAATGCCATAATTGCCAAACACTTTGTTTGCATCATTTCAAGAATGCAAATTAAACATAGTTCATTCAAATAAAATACACTGAAATTATGGGGCCAGAATAGGGTCTTAGAGCCCCTACCCCTTTCATGAAAATCGGTCAACATCTGTTGGGATGACAGCGCTTACAAGGTCTGTTTTGCTAAAAAACAGAGTCCTCTTTATGCCCAAAGTCCCCTAACTCCTACAAAAATAATCAAAAAATTTTGTTTGTGGCACTTGACCAAGATAATAGTGGTTTAAACATTTTGTATAAATTTCAAGCAAATCGGTCAACATCTGTAGGGATTAGAGCGCTTACAAGGTCTGTTTTGCAAAAAAAAAACAGGCGTTTTTATGGTCAAAGTCCCCTAACTCTTACAAAAATTATCAAAAAATGCTGATTTTCAAACTTGACCAAGGAATTAGTGCTTTTAACATTTGGTATAAATTTCATGAAAATCAGTCAACATCTGTAGGGATGAGAGTGCTTACAAGGTCTGTTTTGCCAAAAAACAAGTCTTTTTTATGGTCAAAGTCCCCTAACTCCTACAAAAATTATGGAAAAATGCTGATTTTCAAACTTGACCAAGGTATTAGTGATATAAACATTTGGTATAAATTTCATGAAAATCCGTTAATATCTGTAGGAAAGACAGCGCTTACGAGGTCTGTTTTTTAAAAAAAACAGTCTTTTTATGGTCAAAGTCCCATAACTCCTACAAAAATTATCGAAAAATGCTGACTTTCGAACTTGACCAAGGAATTAGTGCTTTAAACATTTGGTATAAATTTCATGAAAATCAATCACCAGCTGTAGGGATGAGAGTGCTTACAATGTCTGTTTTGCCAAAAAAAAGTCTTTTTTATGGTCAAAGTCCCATAACTCCTACAAAAATTATTGAAAAATGCTGATTGTCGAACTTGACCAAGGTATTAGTGGTTTAAACATTTGGTATAAATTTCATGAAAATCGGTCAACATCTGTAGGGATTAGAGCACTTACAAGGTCTGTTTTGCAAAAAAAAAACAGGCGTTTTTATGGTCAAAGTCCCCTAACTCCTACAAATTATCGAAAAATGCTGATTTTCAAATTTGTCCAAGGACAAGGTAGTAGTGATATAAACATTTGGTATAAATTTCATGAAAATCAGTCAACATCTGTAGGGATGAGAGTGCTTACAAGGTCTGTTTTGCCAAAAAAAAACAATCTTTTTAATGGTCAAAGTCCTCTTACTCCTACAAAAATTATTGAAAAATGCTGATTGTCGAACTTGACCAAGCAGTCATTCTAATCAAATCGACCCAACGGGCGCGTGGCTGCACAGAAAAATACACGAAGATCTATGATCTTAATTGTGTATTTTTATTAAAGCTGAATCATTGTTAAATCAAATTAAAAAGTTTCACTCACAAAAAATGACAACTTTCAAATAAATTCACTTCGTATATAACAGGTGCTGACTTGTCGTTACGGAAGTTAGGATGGCAAGATTTTGTCCTCTTAAATAGTTTTTTTTTGTGTTTGAACAAGCAAAACTGTTGTAATTATCAAAGAGCGATCTACACTTCACCTAAACAGCTATACCCAATGTCCAATAAAAATAGTGAAAAATTTTAATTCAAGTCCTAAACCTAGCTTTAAAAACCCAAGAAAAAAGGCTTGCATGCCATATTGTTTTATGACTCATGCGAGTTCTGGATGCAATTTATGATACATTGTACATAAACCTTGGTTATGTGAGATGCAAATAAAATTTAATTTTTCAATCCAAAGATTATGGTTTGTGGGTAGGTGATATTAATGTAATTGGGCCGTGTCGTTACGGAAGTTATGTGGTGTTACGGAAGTTTGGTTTTAAGCAATTTTTGAATAAATTATATTGAAACTTGTGCATCAAAACCGAAAAAGGAAATAGCGAATTTAACTAGGTCATTGACGCCAAATCTCCTTCTTCCATTGCAGTCTTAAGGTTCGGAAAAATTAATATTCAAGTCCTAAATCTACCCTTTAAACTCGAAAAAAAGGCCTGCATGTCATATTGTTTTATAGCTCATTCGAGGCCTGAATATCATTCATAAAACACTGCGCAATGACCTTTATAATGTGAGATGCAAATAGAATTCAATTTTTCTATCAAAAGATATATTGTTTGTGGATAGGTGGTATTTATGTAATTGGACCGTGTCGTTACGGAAGTTATGTTGTGTTACAGAAATTTGTTTCTAAGCATTTATTGAACAATCTGTACTAAAATTTGAGCATCAAAACAGTATAAAAAATAGAGAGTTAAACCATGTTTAATGGCGCCAAACCTCCTTCTTACATTGCCATTGTAGCTGGGTCCGGAAATAACACTCCATTTCTAATTGGCCATTTTCAGTACTTTTCAACAATTTAAATACGTTGTCACAAAAAGCAAGTAAATCTAAAAGATATGAAACTTTTAATAAATTTGTACCCTTTTGATGTACAAAATATAACGCAATTCTACAAATGTAAGCGGGTATTGTATATGTATTTGTTCATAATAATCTCTTATTCTTTACCACTTTTTTACGGAGGTAAAATTTAATAACAGTTTACATATTTAGACACATTCGTTCTTATCATCTAAAATTCTTTGTTGTTACCGACAAGCTTAGCGCTGCTGCGGGCCTATTCGCCACCTTGAACCCGCACGGGTAGAAAGATTAATAATAATTCGGTTATGTTATTATATAATATATAGCATATATATTCAAGAAATAACCTTTCGTCATACAGCAGCATTTTAATCAAATTCATTGAAAGACCAGAAACTCAGAAATATCAAATAAAAGTTTTCTTACGTACATGCTTTGCCTGGTGGAGTTGACAGTGTACATTTCAGTGAACACAAGTGATGTTTTAGACGGAAGTGAACAAAAATTACATTCCTTTTAGTGTATTTACACAGTGCTTTTTTTTGTTTACTGGAGTGGTGCCCATGCGGGCGGGAAATAGGTCCGCCAAGGGTCTTGGGATTTTGGGGTTTGTGCTCAGCCCATAAAGGGACCCTTCGAAGTGGGTATCCTAGCTGGCTGAATAGGGTGTCTCCCGTCCGCGAGAGTTGTCAGGTCTAAAATACGTAAACCCTTACCGCTGATCATAGTGAACCAAAATGTGTGGAGAGTTCCACGCTTCATATACGTAAAAGATCACTTTGTGAGCCGCCAAGCTGTGCTCCGCAGAGGGTAAATTATCCGCCCCCTGCCTCACTCTCCCCTTTTCTGGTGGTCTTCAAAATTTACTTCTTCTTTGATTTTCCAACCTACCACATTGAATTTTATTTAATTTTCTCTTGACTGCTTCAGGTGTCAGTTGCATTTTCCCTTCTAATCAAAGCTAATCTTGGACTAAAAAGACATTGGCAGCCACATCTTGAAAAGTCATTCCTTTTGGGTATTTTTATATTCGATCTGAATAAACGAATATCTTAAAATTGCATAATAAGACTGGCCCAAAACAAACCACTTTCCCTTTGTCAAAGGTCCGTGCATGATTTCCAATACAGATGTCCACTTATTGACACTGTTGCCAGTGCGATATCAAAGACCACTCCAGGGTGATACGTACGAGTCGGCTTTTGAAAGATCTTTTATGAACGTTTTGTATATATGTGTGTGTGCATGCGCGAGTGTGCAATACGGTTATTGACGTCATAAGCATTGAGTTTTTTATTGTATCAATACGTCATTCCGCTCAAAACAAATCTAAAAGTATTAAATCATTCTGAAATTGTCTCATCACAGAATAGAAACATTCACATCTGATGTTTACCTGTCCATTCTAATTTCCGTAACAGTGAAATTAACATTTTTGTCTGGGGTATAAATTTCATGTTAACGCTGTTTTACTAGCAGACGAAACGTGGAATGTTTCAATTAATTATTTTTCTTATAAAACAAAGCTGTAATTTATTTCATAACAATGATATGCTAACAATTTAACCATCTTCACATTACCATGGTACATAAGTACCTTTATTTTTCTTCTATATTACTTGCTTGCATTTTAAATAACAGTGAAAGTCAATGCCTTTTTCAAAATATAATAACCGGTGATGTGTGTAAAATAGTTGTACTCAATGAAGCCGATTATCGGAAAAATTTGGAATTCCGGTAAAAAGCTGTTATGGAAGTTAGAATGTTACGGAAGTTAGATTCAGTCATTAAATGATTTCTGATTTTATTTTTTTCATATATACTTCAACTAACTAGACGGCATTTCCTTTTAATTCATGTTTAACTGAAATCTCAAACAGACTCAAACTGCTAAATTCAAGATAAATGGAATGGTTTTGCGTTATGGAAGTTAGTCTCTTAAAGGAGACAAGCAATATTTTGTAAATGAACATGGTCAATTAAAACGTAATTAAAGCAATCGTTCGGGAAAAAGTGTAAGTTAAAAATGTAAGGAAATACTTTCAATTGGTCAAAAGTTTTTTTCATGTTGAGCTTGTGGTAAGTATTTATCATTTATTTTGTTACTGTTACGGAAGTTAGAGTACATTTTGAGACAGAAGAATTTTATTCTTACGAATGTCATTTTGATCGACATCCCAAAATCAACAATTTAACAATGTTTTTATAAAGTTTATGCACAAGTTTAAACGAAGATCTACCACCTATAACGCAAAGTAAACTGAAAAACCGATGTCAACATATTAAAATTCAATAAGAGACATGGTATTTTGAGTAAAACCTTAACTTTGGAGTCGAAAATTATCGACCATTATACTGCTTAACATAGCTTAATCGTTATTTAACATATGAGAAATGCTCAAAAATATATATTTGTTTCCTCTTAGACCATCGTGTGCACTATTTTTCATTAACATTTCGTATTTTTCCAATGCGACACATTAAACATACAGTTAGCCACATTTGATTAGAATGAGTGCAAGGTATTAGTGATATAAACATTTGGTATAAATTTCATGAAAATCTGACAAAATTTGTAGCCTTGGGAGCGCTTACAAAAAGTGTGACGGAAGGACGGACGGACGAAGACGGACGGACGGACGGACGGATGGACGGACGGACGCCCGGCATTTCTATGTCCCCGCTCCGCGTTGCGGAATACCTTGAATACTATATGTGCTGGATGGGCATGATGGAAACGAAAGTTGGACTTTCCAATGATCTATTTTTAGAATTTGGCGGAAGTATAGTTCGCATACTAAATACAAGACATGAAACCTGGTCTAAGATGCGAAATACCAAAACATATATATATTGAATCTTTTCAGTCTGAAATTATAATTATGATATTATAATTTAACATGGTAAACGCTGCAATAACAAAGAATTATCTAAATCTGGAGTTTATTAAAAACTTTGGAAAATGATACTTTTGGATTTTCACAGATCACAATGCTGTTGTCATAGAAATTTGTACTAACACAAGTATTCCTTCAATATCTAGATTGCAATTAACAATATACACATTTACACTCTGTGATGAGGCACACCTTAATGACCAGTCCATGAAGGAGACACACCAACGTGACTTATTCATAATGTTCATATAAGGCACCTCTATGTAACCCATCCATGGATGGACCACATCCATGTGACCCATCCATGGATGGACCACATCGATGTCACCATTCTATGGATGAGGTACACCCATGTGACCCATCCATAGATGTGTAACAGGAGGGTTATTTGGAGAATATGCTGTTCTGCGATTTTCTATAGTTGGCTTCATTTTTATCTTGTTACTCTGATATGCATAAGCAGCACATAACTCCAAAGCCTGTTAAGAAACTATAAGAGTTCGATCACTGGATCCTGAGTCTCTAATCCTTCATGTGGCATGTGGCAGAAATGAATAATTCGATAAAATAAAACATTTATTGTGCACAATATTAACATTTAACTAGACAAGTTACAAGAAACACAAGACATGTAAAAAACTTTAAAAGAACATGAAACATGAAAATGGTTCAGAAAACGTGAATTTTGAACGAAATGAGAGTAAAAACATCCATGACTATATGTAGAATACTGTCATGGTCTGTCTGCTTGAGAAAGCTGACAATTTGGGTCAGGTCTGAAGAGACCCTGCCTTTTGTGGTAAAAGCCTTTATCTTAACAATGATGAACTTGACAAATAAATAAATTTCAATTGAAAAGGTGATGTACTATAATTGAAACTGCAATTTAGTCACAAATTCAAATTTAAACATACTGAAAATTTTATCAAAATGTAGAGAAAATCATTACATAAAAGTATTTTAACACAAAATAATGATTTAGTTACAAATACAGTGACGTTACGCACAATACTGGTGTCACTTTGTTAAAAAAATAGGCTTACCACGTATTGGCCAATTTTTCCGGGTCGATCAGTTTAGAAGACTAGGTACGTGTTATATATCATTGAAAGGGGATTTTTTACCCGAATAGAGTTATCAAAACATTTATAATTAAAACTTGCTCGTTTAAATAATATGAGGCAGGTAGAACCTGTTACGCTCCCGAGGTTTCAATTAATTATTTTTTTTTTTGTTCGAAAATAAAAACAAACTAGCTTTTCTTGTGGGTTACGTGAGCGTTTAATGACGTCTAAAATTTTCAAAGATAAAAACGTCAAAAAGACGCCGAAAGTTCGGGAAAACAAGCGCGTGCTATACCGGAAGTTGAAGGAAAATTCAGCTCATAGTACAACTAAAATATTGACATTTCTACCATTATCGCTCCCTTCGGGAGCGTATAAAGAACATTTTATATAGAAAGTAACGTCATATTTTTTCATGTCCCGCGTTACAACAGATTTGGGCATCAGTTCTTGTTATTTGGGTCATGGAATTATTTTTGCCCCAATGCATACAAAATTTTACATTTAGATCCGGGAATAATAGCCTAAAGATTTTATATAAATATTTTTTTACGTTTTTCTTTGGTGCATGAAACAATCTCAAAATACAAAATCAAACAAAATGTCCAAGTATGATTAAAATATTCGAACATCATATTCCCTGCGTAATTAAAATAATTAGAAAAAGAATGATTAAATTCTAGCCATCAGACATAAATTACATATACACAAGTAAAAATTATTAAACTTAGTTTTTTACTTGTGGCTAAATTTACCGAGAAACGTCAATTTTCTGATGTCTAGTAAAATGTCACATGTGTGAAAAATCGAACTTTTCACAAACCCATGCAACTTTGATGCGTATTTGCAATTTTAGATTAAACGTATGCAAAAGTTTAAATGAATAAACAAAAAATACATGCACTACTCTTTTTAATAATAGTCAAGATAAATAAATTCGACACATAAATCCAAATGAAAAAGGCATCTTTCTTTGTCTAGTCAAATGTCCCACACCCGTATTTTTGACGTTAACAATTCGACGGGACTCTAAGAGGCACTGTAAAAGTCATCAAAGTTACAACTTGTACACAACATATTAAATACTTAAAACATATGCAAGAACTATGGAAGTTTTCAATCAAAGAAAGTATAGTGCACATGCTTACAGCTCATCTACATCTCATGAATATGAATTTTTGTAAAGCTTTACAAATATTATACATTTTTCAATTTTTGAAGTAATAAAGTACCCTAGTGGCATTTTGAACGTTTGTATCTTTCTTAATAAAGAAAACGAATATTCTGACGACAATATTTTGGTTTTACAAAAAAATAATTTTTCGTAGACAATATGCCTTTAAAGGGTATAATTTCTTCGGAGTTCAGGGCAGGGTTAGTGTGTTCCACTGGCGCAAATTAATGTGGTAAAGGTGGGCTTTTTTTCTTTCCCTCATTTTATAAACGAAAATATGCAATGCGTTTTTTTTTATAAGAAACGCTAAAGTTTTTTTTTATTCCAACAGATCAAAAATAACAACTGTGCAACGCATGTATACTTAATCGATTGTTTGTCATCCTATTCAAGATTTGCGGATGCAACAGATTTCAAGTACTCAGACAATGATTACAGAACTTTTTACAACAACCCATTTTTTCCGTCAATAAAAATTGCTATTAATCGAAAAGAATTTAAAAATCTATGTAACATCTAGATCACTTTTTTAAGATGTAAAAAGAGCGGGTCCCGGGATATTTATTTGAGAGCCGTAGCTCTCAATTTTCTGTTTTTATTTTCTAATTTTTAAGCACGAATTGTGCTGTCAAAATTTTAACGGTTTGGGCAGAATTAAGGTTAGTGAGGACACCTGTCATGTGACCAAAAACAGCTAAAAATGCAAAAAAAACAAGTGCAAATGTCAGAAATACCTTGAAACTTGTGTTAAATAGTTTCATTCGATAAAATTTAATCAAAATAATATAATTTTTATTCAAATAAAACAACCATTCCTTCATAAATAGAATTTTCAAATAAAACAAGGGAGATAATCCACTTGAAAAATGACCAAAAAATTACAAAGATTTGTATTGTAGACAGAAAAGTAAGCTGGTGACCCCCAGTTTTTATTGTTTTATTTCAAAATATATTGTATTTCATTGAATTTTATCAAATAAAAATAAAATTTAAATTCGTGGATTTTTTCTGCGACAAGATTTTATGCTATTTATTTGGCCTTTCCTATATAATCTAAAGTAATTTGGGAAAACTTTGAGCCTAAATTTTGGGAAAACAAGCCTGGAAAAGGGGTCCAATATTTTTACACAAGATCAGGTATTTACCTAATACTAATATATAAAAAATTGGACATTTTAAATTCGGCATTATTTTTTGGGTCAGATGTCCTCACTAACCTTAAGTGTGAACTTTTAAAATTATTCAAATCTTCTTTCATCACCATCACACTTTAACCATAAGCAAATTCCTGTTACAAACCGTCATTTTAGATACATGCAGTGTTTTTTTTTTTTTCAGAGCTGTCGTTTCTTGCTCGGTCCTTTTAATTGAAAAAAGGGACCGATCATTTATAAAACTTAATTGAAAGGGGGGCTTTTTTTCTGTATGGTCAGAAATTCAATTTCTTAAATATTCAATTGGTGAAAGTTAAATTCTTTTCTGATTTGCAACCAAGTTACATATAGAAGTAGGTGCGAGTCGGGGAAATAGACTTTTGCAATGAACAGCAATTGTGTAGAAATCGATCGACGCAAAACGGTTGTATGCCTAATTGCCATCACAGAATGCTTGGTTGCCAACTATAGCATATATATTTGGGAACCACAAGCGATAAGCGGAAATGTGATTCAGTTTGATATCTATGCGATTAGAATATACGTCTGGTTGCTATTAATGCACAAAAACAGTAACCGGGAGAAAATCAAAGAAATGTCAATTATATACAGGGAGATGTTCTTAGCCCTAATATCTTTAATCTTTTTATAAATGATCTCCCTGATAATCTTTCCTGTTGCATTGACCAGGTTGATGTAAATGGTCAACGCATAGACTGTCTAATGTATGCTGACGACATTGTATTAGTTTCACAAACCCAAGAGGGATTGCAACGAAGGTTAAACATGCTTAACTCATTTTGTAGCAAATGGTGTTTGAATGTGAATCTCAAGAAAACTCAGGTTATGGTTTTTAATAAAACTGGAAAACATTTAAATTTTCATTTCCAATTGAATGGACAATCTATTGATTGTACCAACAGTTACAAATATCTGGGTATAACATTTACACCAAGTGGTAAATTTTCTCAGTGTAAAGAAGAATTATACAAAAAATCTATCAAAGCTTCTTTTAAATTGCAACAATGCATGTCATCTTCTAATCCCAGTGTACAAACACTACTTCACTTATATGACCATACTATTAAACCCATCTTAACATATGGTTGTGAAATATGGGGTATGTTTTCAACAACCTCTTCAGCTAGTAAAAATGATGAACAATATTTATTTGAGAAAATATTTGAAAAAGATGTATCTGAAAAATCACATTTAAAATTTATGAAATATATATTAGGTGTTAATAAACGCCCTACCAATTTTGCAGTTATGTCTGAGCTTGGAAGATATCCTATGTATTTTTCCATTATATTGTCAATGTTAAAATATTGTCATAGATTAGAGCATATGGAAGATGGGCTACTATTTAATGCATTTGTTTGTAGTAAAAATCTCTGTCAAAATAACACAGCCACATGGTATTCTAGTATAGATTATATTATGAAAAAACTTAATATATGTTATAACCAAATGAAAAAACTAAGCGTTAATCAATTTATTAAACAAGTGAAAGATAAGCTCCTGAATAGTTTTCAACAATTTTGGAAAGATTATAGAAATATGATTTCAAACTCTGAGCAAGGGAAACTTTATACATATTTTTCGTTTAAAACTACATTTGGATTTGAAAAATACTTAAATTTAAAAGACTTTAGATTTCGACAAGCTTTATGCAAGATCAGAATAAGTGCACATCCCTTAAGGATAGAGACAGATAGATACTCTAAAAATTATATTGAAAGATCATTAAGAAAATGTCAATATTGTACTATGAATAAAACAGAGGACGAATTACATTTTATTATTGAATGTCCATTATATGCTGAATTTAGAGATATTTTTTCAAATAAGATTTTACATTATTGCAAAAACTATAATAATTTACAAAACAGTTTAAAATTTAATTGGATTTTTATACAAGAAGATTTAGATTTGCTCAGAGAGTTTGGAAATTATGTATATCAAAGTCTTCAATTAAGAAGAACATCAAATATTGTAGCATAACTTTATGTCACTTGCTTATAGCAAGATCTGATTTATTTGTTCAAAAATATTCTCATAATAAATACATGCATATTTCATACATGTAACTGTATCATATTACGTACTACTTGGCTCTGCCCCCGTAAAATTATTAAGTTGTTGTTATTAATCAATCTGTTATAATTTTATTTACTGTCACAAATTGTCATAATCACTTATATGTAATTTGTATGCTCTTTTATAGGGCCCTTAATTGGAATAAAGCTATTTCTATTTCTATTTCTATATAATTCATTGTACGGAAGCCTTACTCGAAATCGAAATGAGTTTTGTGAAATTAAAATAGAGTAATTTCTTAGCATTTTTTAACGCCCCGTGTTTACGCGTTTTCGTCAAAATGGTTTGGGTTACAAACTCACATGTAGATATATGATCGGGAACAATTGCAAATTAGAAAACAGGAAAATATCATACCAAACTTAAGAGTTTCTCTACCGTTCGTTTGTTTTTGTCTTTTGTCTCAGGGTCGATTTTATTTTTAATGTGTGTTAATAATTGTGTTTTGGCTAGGAATATTGATAAGGAGAAGGTTGGGCCCAAAAAAGTTTAACCCCGCCACATTTATGTGTCTGGCAGGAATCTTTGACAAAGCTCTTGTTTGTACTTGTCTTTTTGATGTTTCCTGTTCATTATTTAAGAAAGGGTGTCAATCTGTGACTATTTCAGGACTGATTTTAGGTTACTTTGTCTCTGCCGGGCTTGGCGATATTCAATTGATTGGAGTATAAAACCAGTTCTGTGCAGTACCCGTGAAATTTCCAAAATATGTAACGAATTTCACACATCAAGGAATCTTACGATTTTTTATGAAAAAAATATTTTGGCGGTTGGGGGTAAGAAAACAAATATTCCGAAGAAAGATGCTATATAAAATAATTATAATAAAAAAATTCTGTCCCCATGCTTAATTTTTTTTTAATTCGGACCCCCCCCCAAAAAAAAAAAACAAGCCCCCTTTATGTTAAATGGTTCGTCCCTAATGATACGGTGGGCCTAGTCTGGCGATTTTTAAAGTAAGTTGGTTGTTGCTTTTTAAGAACATGATGGTGGTGTTAAAATAAACATGAATTGATGATGAAGCGACCTTAGAAGTGGGATGGGGACATAAGACCTCACTCGGTAACGAATGTTAACTACCACAAGAAAATTGAATGAGGAGTATTGTCTGGCAATCAGCCTACTGCATGGGATCTTACGGACCTATTCTTACCAAGACCTGCAGAATATATAATTTATTTATTCGTCAAAAAATATATCTAATGTACATGGGGAACGTGGCTAATAATTTATCTTTTACCGAGAAGGTCAGTGCTGCTAGGGTCTATTACCGACTTCGAACCAATATTTAAGTTTATAAAATGTGTAGATTAAAAACAATAAAATCTTCAGCTAACAATGGCAAGAATAAAGACGTAATAGCAGTCGAACAAACTCTAATTGTGTGTGTTGCAGCAAGACTGCCCTCAAACATTCATTACATGAAAAACACGGTCGAAATTCACAGAAACTTCTAGTACTTTACGTAAAAAGATTTCGAAGAAACTTAAAAACACATATTGTTCGTAAATAAGCTTAAGCTAAGAAAAGCAATTCAGCTTTAATTATTTCTTTTTAATACGTTTGTATATGTTAAATTAAGTATAAAACTACTTTGCACATAGTTGAATACGTTGAACACGACGTCAGTTTTTCTTTGTTTAACGTGTACAACGTTAGGTAACACCAATATTGTGCGTAACGTCAGTATTTATAATTAAAATAAACAGTCCATATTCACATCAAAGGGACGTAATTGTCTTTGACAAAGTAGGCTCAACCGCCACAGATGGACCACACTCATGTGACCCAACTATGGATGGATCACACCTATCATTGAATGGATAGAATTTTTTTTTTTACTTTGGATAATTGCAGAAGTAATTATTTGTACTTTCTCTGTTGTTTTTTTTTTTATTTCTGTAACTAATCATTTGTAATATGATTTATTTAAGGCCATGACTTTAATAGTTGGTCATTTTATACGGGTATAAAATGGGTAGGGTCGATTTACGCTTAATAAAGCGCGAAGCGCTTAAAGTCATTCCTTATAATTTAATTTCGTAAGATTTATATTAACTATCGAATATTCAACAACAAAAAATCATAGGGACTATTTCGAAAATGCCGTTGCGGATGAAGATGTTAGTGACGTCACAATACCAAACCATATTATACAAAATAACATGGGTTGGTCCAACCAATCACATTGAGCGTTACATACCAAATTAAATTATATGACAATAAAGTTATTATTATTATTATTAATAATAATAAGAAACACCAGGAAGAAACACTAGCGTTTACCTAGGTTACAATCTGATGCGCATCGATCGATTATATCCATTTTCATGTTGGGCAGGGATTAAATAAAACTGATTTGTTTTGGACATCCCTGTGTGGGGGTACCCTGCTTTTCGATTAAAAAAATAGATCTTATTAATATTAAAAAGTTTATGGTCGTAAATCGTTTTTAGACGCCCGTTCTACGGTAACATGGACACAATAATTGGCAATTTACTTAAAAAATATAATTATTCTTTTGCATCTTTTGTATGCGTGTTCTGATAAAAAATCATTTGAAGAAATAATATATTAAAATTTAGAAACACCACTTTAGAGGCTTGTTTAGGGTATATTTGGATATGGGATATTCACACAATTATTTCATGGGATACGGGATATTTGAGGCAAAACTTACTGGGACATGGGATATTTAAGTCCATTTTATTTACAGGGATATGGGATACTGGAAAAACACTTTTTGGGATATGGGATATTTGATGAAAAATTTACGGGGATATGGGATATTGATATCCCCCCTAAACAAGCCCCACTTTATCCGGATTAAAGATATCAGAGAAAAAAATTTACATGCATTTTGTAATGAAAACTTTATTTTGACGTTACTCAAAGTAATGACGCTAACGTACATGTAAAACGCATCGGATTTTGCACGGTTTTGACACATATTTTATCCGAAACTTCTGTTTTACTGCACACAGCAACAAAATTTAAACTGATTTGTTGAAAGGAAGCACAGTGTAACAATATTAAAGAAAGTTTCAACATTTCATTTACCGCAAAGTAAAGATAATGGCGTTATGTACATATAACACATCCTTAAAAATTTGGGGATATATTTTTCTGATCGAGACTGAATGCACGATAGTTAAAAATATTTATAGACCCAAATAGTTTTGATTTATTTTAAATGGTGTCATTAGAGTTATAAAACATGCCTTTTTATTAATTTTGTCAAGGAGTTATTTCATTTTTATGGTGCACATTTAGGACACTTTTTTTTTTTTATCAAAATTTATCTCGAGCACACGACTTATTATGTCGTGCTCTCGACTTATTATCTCGAGCGCATGACTTATTATGTCGAGCGCACGACTTATTATGTCGTGCGCACGACTTATTATCTCGAGTGCACGACTAATTATGTCGTGCGCACGACAAATTATCCCGTGTGCACGACTTATTATGTCGTGCGCACGACTTATAATATCGTGTGCACGACCTATTATCTCGAGCGCACGACTTATTATGTCATGTTCTGGGCTTAATATGTCGTGCGGACGACTTATTATCTCGTGTGCACGACTTATTATCTCGTGCGCACGACTTATTATCTCGAGTGCACGACTTATTATGTCGTGTGTTTGACTTATTATGTCGTGTGCACGACTTATTATGTCGTGCGCACGGCTTATTATGTCATGCTCTCGACTTATTATGCCGTGCTCTCGACTTATTATCTCGTGCGCGCGACTTATTATGTCGTGCTCTCGACATATTATCTCGTGCAAACGACTTATTATGTCGTGCTCTCGACATGCGTATATCATGTGCTGTGCCTATTGTTAACCATGCATTTCGTGTTTTGACTTGAAAGTGAAAGCAACCCTTAACGTAAAATAACAAGAAAGACTAGATGTCTTGTATTTTTAAGTTGATTAAAGTTCATTCAAAATTTATTTGTCTGTATGTGCGTGTACCTGCCCCGAGGTGGGTGTAACTTCCTATAATTTTTTGTTAGATGTATATATGTGCCGTTTTTGGGTCAGAATGATTTTGTGGAACATTTGTATTAAAATAAGTATAGTTTTAAACGGTTTTGTATAAATATCGGGTCATGTCTGTCCAGTATGATATATATGCATTTGATATGCCCATGAAAAGTCAAATTATGCAACAATTTAAAAAACTCTGTCATGTCTGTTTGAATTAGTATTCATCATCCCTTATTACTATTATTAAATTCGTGGGACAGTAGAACACAAACAAGGTTGGAAAAAGATTTCACTTGTTAAAAAGGAAGACTTAATCGAATGTAAACAATATAGAGCACTAGTGTTACTAAATCCTTAACAGAATAATTCTTTGTAGTATCAAAACAACTTCAGACAAAAAATTTCGAGACCACTATTTAAAGCAGGTTGAAAAAAAAGAAAGATCTTGCATTGAATAAATAGCCAACCTGCACAAGATATTGAGCAGCCAATTCAATGGAACAGTTACCTTTATGTCTATTACATAGACTTCGAGGAAGCCTTTGGTATCCTTGATAGAGAAATTCTGTGGAAACTTCTTGAGAGCTACGTAGTTCCAAACAGAATTGTTATATTAATAACGAATATTTACAGCTCTAGGAATGAAACGTCAGGTAGTAGACGGTGTAGCGTGAGATTTGCAAGTCCATGAGAACTGCAAGTTCCGTTTCCGGTTTCCAGTTTATCTTGCATTTCTCATATTGGGGGTAGTGATATTTTAAAGTCCCGTGAGAAATGCAAGTTATCTTTGATTTTATTATTTTTTGAAAATCAACATATTTTTGTTGTTAAGAAATTGATATACGGCCAGGTTTTTTAGACATGGTTGTTACTTTTTTCCCTTCTTTGTCTTTTTTACGGCCATTGATTTGATCGTTAGAGAATCACACCAGGGAAAAGGAAATGGAATCTCTTATTTATACACGTTTTTGGTATTGTATTTTGTAAGAGAACATCTTTTAATTCGTTGAAAATGCTTCAAAACAGGAATGCGTATAAAAAGAGGAGACCAGATTAATGAGAGTTAACAAAAGCAACATCAATATGAACATTAGACACCATGCTCACGTTGAGAGAATAACATCTTTAATATATCTAAGAATTATGATTAACAACTTGGGTGGAACAGATGATGAAACGACCCTTGGACTGCCTAGAAACGTATGGGAATCATTAGGAAAGTATTTACAAAAACCAAGCTACATTGTAAGTAAATTAAACAGTGACTTTAAATCATAAAATCGTATTTGATAAACAAGTCTATGGTTAAATCAGTCTTGCTATACAGTTCAGAAACATGGAGCCTCACAATGTCCACCATGAAGAAACTTCAGGCATTCATATACAAGTGTTTGTGATCCATCCAACTGATCGCCTAACAAAATTACCAACAAAAAACAAGTAAAAAAACCCTCTATTGTTATTGTAATAAAGAGGAGAAAGTAAGTGGTTAGGGAGCAACCTTTGATTTTCAGCGAGGGGTCTATGGAGATTTTCTTCGTTCTAGCTTTATATTTTTGGAAAAGTCCAAGCCTGGTTTTTTGGGGCGCACTTTTAAATTTTTAAAGCTTCTATAAATTTTCAGCCAAAAATCGCAATCCTGCAGTTCTGTCCTGCCCTTTTATTTCTGGATTTTTGTCATCCTATCTTTTTATTTCAAATTTCACCATAGCCCCAACCCAACCCCATAGCTGACCCATGGTGCTTCCTTAGGTATCACATTACGCAAAGTAAAAGTAAAATCCAGACCCTATAATGTACATCACAAAGAAAAAGGGGATGACCTAGACTGACATGGAGGAGATACAAGAACAAAAAAGGATAGAGAATGGTCACAAGTTGAGCAGCATCCAACAACTTCCAAAGAACAGAGGAAGATTGAGAAGAATTGACAGTTGCCTATGCTCAATTTTGGAGTAGAATGGCTAAAGTCAAGTCAGAACTAATTGTGTTCATAAATGTAGAACCCCTATAGCAGGATAGACAAATTGATAGACACATGGATAGACAGAGTGACACTGCAAGTATTGCTCATATAGTTTTTAAAAGGAAGGCTTTAAAAAACATATCGAGTTGATAGTTCCAATGTTAATATATAATTAGTGCTGTCATGCTTTATGTAGCAACGTAAACATCTAAACACAAATTTACTACAATCAGGTAGATATGCTTGGATATGCAATATATTTCTGTACATTCCCGCCTCTTCACACACAATCATGATTCTATTTATACATCTCATTCAATTTGATTTAGCAAATATCCATTGCTGTTCATGCCTATTTGGGTCATAATAAACCTTAAATAAAAAATGATTGATTTCGTTAATACATATGCTAGTTTTGAAGCAACCATCTTTAAAATGGCAGCCATTTTTTTAATTAAGGCAATCCATCTTCAAAAATATTGTATAGAATATTTTGCACTGCTATCATACTTAATTTGATGCTTTTATCTTCAAAGTATAATTTTTAATGAATTTTTATTTGATTTATTTCTAAATTTTATATGCCATCTGGTGGCCATCTTGAAAATGGCCGCCATTTTGACTTTTTGAATTGGGTTCATAGCTAATATTGTTTAGTATGCTCTTTTCTTTCACTATGCCAAATTTCATGCTTTTACCATATTTTGGGCATTTTTTTCTCAAATCGAGTGGACTAATATGTAGAGGTATTACAAATGTACTTTCCAGCATTGGCGAAAACTGTTTTTCTAAAGCTTTTGTGGAAAATGAATACCCCCGGTAGCTAGGCATCTGATATTTGGTATACCGACAGTTGGGGTTATAGGCTATGCCGCGTGACCCTGGCCCATTTCCACGACCCATTGATTTTGTAAGTTTGTGTCTTTTTTAGACCGTAAACTTCTTTAAGACTTTTGTGGTAAATTAATTTTCAAAAGGCATCTGGTATTTGTAAAAAGATACTTTGTTTATGGTCTAGGCAACCAATACCATGTCATGGCCATTGGGTCCTCAACCTCATTTCAATGGTTGAATGACTTTGTGAACTTGTGTAGTTTGGAGTAATAATCTGTTTTGGAAGACTTTTTGATAACTTGAATTATATGATACCTAGGCATCCGATATTTGAAATATAAATGAATTAAAATCAATTTTTGCTTTTGTTTAAATTTCTTCTGACCTTAACTTCTAGTAAATAGCTGCGAATATTGTTTTTCATTCTGTTTTCAATCTTTTAAGTTAAGTAGATGATCCTGATTAACTAAGGTATACGGAATTACTTCAGATGGCCCGCAGATTCTTTTTGGTATTTTAATGTCATTCAGTCACCTGCCACATGACCTTGACTTTTATTAACTATTGATCTCGAGAACTTAAGGCCTAGGTAGACTTTAAATGCGTTTTCAGTTCGTGTCAACAAGGGAGAAATACTTTTAGTGGTCACGTTTGTTTGAAGTCCATCAATGTTCTTATAGTTATGAAATTTTCCCCCGCTGTTAGCCACTGAATATACAATAGACTGTCTTTTAAGGTAAGGAAGTGAGAGAATATGAATTAAATTACTGAACGACAATTTTCAGTTTGTAATTGTCTAGAAAGAGAGGGTCGAAATATGTCAGTACTGTTACATTTACCGTACCATTTTCTATTATAGAACGGTGTAGAAAACTAATACATCTTGCCCGGAAGTATGACGTCATGCTGTTTACAGAAGACGTGTACATAACTTGTTGTATTTCACCAAAAGTTGCCCTCCACGGCTGATGTTCTATGATGACAGGTACAAAAAAGAAGCAAAGGGGTACCAATGGGGCATTCGAATGTCAAAAGTCCGAAAAGACAGTGGCAAAATTTGGCAAACGTGAATAAGGAAAGCAAAAAAAAAAGAAACCAGCAACACTTAAGCGGAAAAACACAACTGAATAGCTCTGAATCAATAAAGCAATGAAAGTCACGTCGTTACAAGAGTGAACTCAGATGCCCCGGAAGAGTAAGCATGCAGTACAGCTCAATTATCTCTTCAAAAGGGTTCGAATTTATAGGGGTAAAGGCTCTTAAAAGGGCAAAAAAATAAAAAAAACTTCATGTTTTGCACTATAGAATACTCATAGAACACTCATAGCCTAAGGACGAGGAGAGCGATTAAAGCTCCTGGGAGCTTCTTGTTTTTTTCTAATGAATTTGTAAACATCAAAACCAAAATATACAAAGATAAAAAATTTACAGTTAAAGAAAAATAAGTCAAATTCAGATGTATATAAAACATAACACATTCATATGTTATATATAATTGTAGGTTTAGGACGTCTTTAGCTTCTTTTTTATTATTTAAGCTACGATGAGGAGGGGATGCGTATAAGTTCTACTATAAGGGAAGGTGCATATGGTTCATAAATGTTGGGGTGAACAATATTTAACAAAGGTTACATTTCAGATGTTGCAACGAATGCCGTACATGTAATATTAACACTAAATATGAAATCGAAATTTTTCTTTACAAAAATAGAAAAATATTCTAATTCCCCGCAACGTTCTGCTGCCTGGTGACTTTTTGACCCCACATTTGATTCTTCGTTGGACGATTTATCTATACTACTAAAATAACGAAGCGTTTTTTGTTAGCCGGGTTGCAGCCTAAACAACAAATGCTACGACTAAGCTTCATAAATCAAAAATAGGGGATGGATGTGCCCTTTGAAAATTTCATTAGCACATATGCAATTATGTCTGCAATTTGCTAATTAATCTAATTAATTGATCCGGAAATGCTATAGCCGTCATCGTTCCGGAATTACACGTATGAACAGCAATCTATCACCAGAGGGAGCGTCTATCAACACTTAGTGTTGATAGACGCTCCCTCTGGTGATAGATTGGTATGAACAGGTTTTACTTAAAAGCGTTAGGAAGCGCCCGGGTGGGTATTTAGCGCTCGAGACTAAAAAGTTTATTCTTATCTGTAAATGAAAAAGAAATGGGTCATAAATTGTTACAAAATTATTTAATCAATATATATATTAGCCTAAAAAATGCCAAAAAAAACTAGAAGTACGTGTAGAGGTAAAATATCTTCAGTGCCGGTTCGATATTTTGTCCCCCCCCCCCTTTTTTACAATGTTTGAAATTATTTCCACTGATTTCAGACAAGTACAAAAAAAAATCCTACAATTATGCTAAATATTTAAAGATTTTATATAATAATAATAATAATAATAATAATAATAATAATAAATCTTTATTTCCAATCATAGGGCCCTATATAGAGCATGACAATCACAATGTATATCAATGATTACAATGAAACAAAACATAAAAAAATACACAAGTATTGTAACAAAAGACAATTACATATGACATCATGATGTTAAATTACACATACATCTCTATTTGTTAATGTTATCTCTTTTTTCATATAATATTTGTAAAAATTCAGCCAGTTTATAGTTAAAATCATAGTTTATATTGGTAATAGATTATATTGGTAAGTTTAGTATAAAATTGTATGCAAGAAATGTTCTACCGTCGAAAATTGTAACTTTTTAACAATTTAAAATTTATCATATTGTATTTTTTTCTACGTGTAAAATTAGGCTCAACGTTGTCAAAAAATTGACAAAATTGCGTAGCGATTGATTGAAATTTATCCTGCCACTGGCCATTTGTGCACTTTAAAGGTGGAGTAAAATACCGTAGAACCTTTAATTTGCAATTATCACAACCATGTGAGGTCATGCAAATGCAATGTATAAATTATTGTGTGGTCTTTTTTAAAGCAACGCCACGATTGATTTTCCCGCAAAATCGCGGGTATTTCCTAGTTAACATAATAATTCATTATCTATTCCAGGCCATTAACGTGACTTCTCTTTTACTCATTTTGAGTTGTTGTTAGTGAATATATTTTGCATCAATTGTGGTTTTCTCTCATATTCCTGCATACAGACAAAATGGATATGCAAATACAGTTATATCGTTAACTCAAATCGCAAAAAAGCGGGATGAGGATAGTTATAAATAAATGGACTGGTGGTGGCGTGCCTCAAATGTTCATCTAAAATACTTGAAAATACGAATACACCCCTCGACTTTTTGTTGGTTTTTTTTTCTTGCCTGCGAAGTAGAGCAGGACATAAGTGTTACTCTGCCAGCGGCTGTGGCGACGATGATGGCGTCGTTAACGATCAATGTTACGATTTTAAAGTTTGATGAGTACTTTCATGAATATCTCAAGTAGCAAAAGTGCTAAATTGACGAAACTTTGTATGCATATGCAGTAGTAGCTTCGGATTTATTTGTATTAAACAGAAGTTCTTGTACAAAAACAGGTTAATTTGGAACACAAAAGTTTATCTCAAAACCAACGGGTCAAGAAAGATTGTTTCTATCCATTGGACGATTTGACCAGCACATTAATGCCGCTCTAAACCGTTAAAAGCGCCCATGAAACATTTTTGCCAACCTGTCAAAACCTTAGGGTTTTTGGACACTTGTATCTCATTTCAAATTGATTAAATCAGAGTAAGAAAAAACTCAACATCATCTAAAACCAGAAAATGAGAAATATGCCGAGATATCAACAGATATAAAAAGTTTGTGAAGTAGAATCAACTACTTTATAGAATGACGATGGTGCGTATTTTTCTGGCGTTTCATTTGAACAAACAAAATTTTTTTTTTATTTAATGAAGACTTTTCATGATTCCGAACACTAAATATTAATCAGCGTTTATCTACAATGAATCGATAGTCTTTAGCACTATTTCCGTCAGATTTAATTTCATCCGGAGTATAGTAAAAAGCTAATTAAAAGTTAATCATCACATAAAAAAGCTTACGAAATTTAAAATTTTCTTTTTTAAACAATGGTTGATAAATTTACTTCTTTTGACCGCACAGAAGTAACATCTGTATTTTCATAACATGTATTGGCTTGAAAAGTTGTGTCAAGTTTACAGAAATTAAATAGATTCTTGATAAATGTATTGATTTTCAAACAACACACAATATAATACTTGTAAACAACTTTTTTTAAAGAAGTCTGTGATTGGTCTGGTCTTATTCCGTTTTGTTATATTATATATTTATTCGGACACTAACTTGAGAATCTTATGATGTAGTGATTTGCCTCTAGTCGTCGAGTAAAACCATTTTAATTGGCCTCAATTAACTAAGTAGGTATGATTTTCTTTTGTAATACAGCGTTTGCCCACAATTATTAATGCATACTAATTGAAATTTATTTTTTTTAAACCGAAACAAAACCGAACTCCACACATTACCAAAACAGAATCCTCTTATTACCAAACCATTATCCACCAATTTTTACATCTCTTTCTTTAAGATATGCTCAATGTTTTCGATAAAGATTTTCGACGTGTCTTTAGTACATATGAAAGTCTTGCATTGGTGAAAAATATAGACACTTTATGCAAACAAAATGTAGATCAAATAGTTTTCGTCAAGAACATAATTTAACTTTGATGTTTTTCGTGGATAATTTCTTTATTTCTCAACAGATTGATTTAAATTTTTACGACTTTTTAGTTATTTGTGCAACAAATAAAGAGACAAAATCACTACACTCACCAAAAATTCGAAAGACATAAATTTTGCAACAAAACAAAGTTGTTTACTTTTTAGCTCACCTGGACCGAAATTCCAGGTGAGCTATTACCATCACTTGGCGTCCGTCGTCGTCGTCTGTCGTCGTCGTCTGTTAACAATTTTTCAAAAATCTTCTCCTCTGAAACTACCAAACAGAATTTAATGAAACTTAGTATGAATGATTTTTAGGGTGTCCTGCACCAAACTTGTGTTTTGATTTTTGATCCGTTAAAAAACATGGCCGCCGTTACTAAAAATAGACAAGGGGGGTCAGACTACTGTTTTTGGCTTATAAATCAAAAAGTATAAGAGATAGAGGAAATCTGAGGCCATGCTACTGATTCAGCATCAAAAGCTCTACAAGAGTCTCCATTTGGTCAAAGTTGTCAGATGACCCCTTATAGGGGTTACGGCCCCTTGAAGGTGAAAAATAGCATTTTTTCATGTTTTTGGCCTACAGAATGAAAACTATTGCAGATAGAGATTAGCTGTTGCTTGCTTAAATGTTCAGCTCATTTAACTCTACAAAAGTCTCAATAGGGTCGAAGTTGTCAGATGACCCCTGGTAAGGGTTACGGCCCCTTAAAGGTGAAAAATAGCCATTTTTCATGTTTTTGGCCAACAGAATGAAAACTATTGCAGATAGAGATTAGCTGTTGCTTGCTTAAATGTTTAGCTCATTTAGCTCTACAAAAGTCTCAATAGGGTCGAAGTTGTCAGATAACCCCTTATAGGGGTTACGGCCCTTGAAAAATAGCAATTTTTCATGTTTTTGTCCTACAGAATGAAAACTATTGCAGATAGAGATTAGCTATTGCTTGCTTAAATGTTCAGCTCATTTAGCTCTACAAAATTTTCCATAGGGTCGAAGTTGTCAGATGACCCCTTATAGGGGTTACGGCCCCTGAAAAATAGCGATTTTTCATGTTTTTGGCCTACAGAATGAAAACTATTGCAGATAGAGATTAGCTGTTGCTTGCTTAAATGTTCCGCTCATTTAGTTTTACAAAATTCTCCTTAGGGTCGAAGTTGTCAGATGACCCCTTACAGGGATTACGGCCCATGAAAAATAAAGATTTTTCATGTTTTTGTCCTACAAAATGAAAACTATTGCAGATAGAGATTAGCTGTTGCTTGCTTAAATGTTCAGCTCATTTAGCTCTACAAAATTCTCCATAGGGTCGAAGTTGTCAGATGACCCCTTATAGGGGTTACGGCCCCTGAAAAATAAAGATTTTTCATGTTTTTGGCCTACAGAATGAAAACTATTGCAGATAGAAGATTAGCTGTTGCTTGCTTAAATGTTCAGCTCATTTAGCTCTACGAAAGTCTCCATAGGGTCGAAGTTGTCAGATAACCCCTTATAGGGGTTACGGTCCCTGAAAAATAGCGTTTTTTCATGTTTTTGGCCTACAGAATAAAAACTGTTGCACATAGAGATTAGCTGTTGCTTGCTTAAATGTTCAGCTCATTTAGCTCTACAAAATTCTCAATAGGGTCGAAGTTGTCAGATGACCCCTTATAGGGGTTACGGCCCCTGAAAAATAGCAATTTTTCATGTTTTTTGCCTACAGAATGAAAACTATTGCAGATAGAGATTAGCTGTTGCTTGCTTAAATGTACAGCTCATTTAGCTCTACAAAATTCTCCATAGGGTCGAAGTTGTCAGGTGACCCCTTATAGGGGATACGGCCCCTGAAAAAAGCGATTTTTCATGTTTTTGGCCTACAGAATGAAAACTATTGCAGATAGAGATTAGCTGTTGCTTGCTTAAATGTTCAGCTCATTTAGCTCTACAAAATTCTCCATAGGGTCGAAGTTGTCAGAAGACTCCTTATAGGGGTTATGGCCCCTTATAGGTGAAAAATGGTGTTTTTGGCCTATAGAATGAAAACTATTGCAGGTAGAGAAAAGCTGTTGCTTGCTTAAATGTTCAGCTCATTTAGCTCTACAAAAGTATAGGGTCAACATCAAGACCAGGTGAGCGATTCAGGCTCCTGGGAGCCTCTTGTTTCTTTAACCCGACAGAACTGAACCCTCTTACCAAACACAACTTTACGTGAATCCTTCACTGGACTTTCCTGATCGTCGTGAATCCACCGTACTAGGGGTATTTATATTTTTTTTTCTTAACCTCTGCTCCCAGAATATTTTTTCATCACAAATCAAGTTCACAATATTTTTAGGAAAAAAAGTCCCTCCTTCAATTTAAATTGTAGGTCCCTTTAATAAATATTGCTGAGAAGTGAAATTTCCATGCGGTTGAAATTTAACATTTTCAGATTCAGTATCGAAGAACAGACAGTTGCCTTCAACATAGAATCAGGTTGGCTGCTTTTTGTTTTACGATTGGTAAAGTTTCAACTGTTTCCTACGGGTCCTACTCTTACCGAGACCTACAGCAGGGTTCTTTGCATACACGGAACCATCAGGTGATGTCATGGATATAATCTCATGATGATGTTTGTATGCTACTACCACTACACTGATGCATGTGTATGAAGTTTCCTGAATATATTATGTCCCTTCATTGTAATTTGTCTTAAGTATAACACCACTATATATATGCCTCTCATATTTCGTCAACAGAAAATAAAATTATACTGTCAACCGGGAAATTTTCGCAGCAGTTTATTTTCGCGATTTTTGCGGTGATGTTACTAGCGCGAAAATTAAACTGCGCGAATAAACTTGTCTTCTATTGTAGTCTATGGACAATAAAATTTCAGCGCGAATTATGACATGCGCGAACTGAAATTCAGTCGTCAAAACGCCAAAAAAAAAAACGGCGCGGAAATTTCCCGGTTTACAATACTAGTAAAGCAGATCATTCTCCAACTAAGTTGAACTGTTGGAAAATCAATCCTATCTGAACATAAAACTATTGATAAGAAGCAAAGAGGCACCAAAGGGGCATTCGAGTGTTAAAAGTCCAAAAGGGCAACGACAAAACCGGTAAACATGAACAAGAACAGCACGAGGAAACACAAAACACAAAATCAACCCAATAGAAATCAACAACGCGAACTCAAGTCGTAACAAGAGTGAACGCGGGTGCTCCGGAAGAGAAAGCGGTTCCTGCCTTCTTTAGCACACCCGTCACGCTGCCAAATTCCAATGCAGGGTGTCAAGTCCGGTTAAAGAAGACAAAACAAAAACCCTATGACAAACCAACATCTACACTTATCTGAGAAATAGAAATCCCATAAGAATATGAATAAACCCAAATGTGGGTCCTAGTAAAGATTTATTATGTCCCCGAACACGAAGTGTCGGGGACATATTGTTTTTGCTCGGTTTCTATTATTATTATGTCCCCGACCACGAAGTGTCGTCGGGGACATATTGTTTTTACTCCGTTTCTTATTTTTCTTATTATTATACTTTTTTCTTTTTCTTCCGTCAACCTGATGCACGAACTTGTCCGACTATCTCCTCGGTCAAAGGTGGACCGATCAATTTGAAACTTGGAGGGGTGATAGGTCCCAAGGTCCTACAGTGTTTTTTGCGATTTATAATTTCAAAATGGCCGCCATTTCCAAGATGGCCGCCAAAAACCGAAAAACTATTACCTTATTTTTCTTGGAAACCACATGATAAAATTCAACAAAACTTGGTATACATGTTCAGAAACATAATTGGAAACTTTTTGGGCAAAAAAAAATTTCGCGAGTGGCGGCCATTTTGAAAAATGGCCGAAAAAGAGCGAAAAATGTAAACATTGTCCGATTTCAATGAAACTTGGTATAGAGGGTATATGGGTGATGGCGATTCACCTCACATTGTCGGAATTTCCGTATTGGTCGCCATTTTCAAGATGGCCGCCGAAAATGGCGAAAAATGTAAACATTGTCCGATTTCAATGAAACTTGGTATACAGGGTATATGGGTGATTGCGATTCACGGCGCATTGTCGGAATTTCCGTATTGGTTGCCATTTTCAATATGGCTGCCGAAAATGGCGAAAAATGTAAACATTGTCTGATTTCAATGAAACTTGGTATACAGGGTATATGGGTGATGCCGACTGACGGCACATTGTTGGAATTTCTGTAATGGCTGTCATTTTCAAGATGGCCGCCGAAAATCGCGAAAAATGTAAACATTGTCCGATTTCAACGAAACTTGGTATACAGGATATATGGGTGATGGCGACTCACAGCGCATTGTCGGAATTTCCGTAATGGCTGCCATTTTCAAGATGGCCGCCAAAAATCACGAAAAAATGTAAACATTGTCCAATTTTAACGAATCTTGGTACACAGGGTATATGGGTGATGGCGACTCACGGCGCATTGTCAGAAATCTGTTGAAGAGGACAGACATTATATGAGAACGGGAGGGGACATCCCACGTTTCGGGAAACGTAAATTTTAATTATTATTATTATTATGTCCCCGAACACGAAGTGTCGGGGACATATTGTTTTTGCTCGGTTTCTTATTATGTCCCCGAACACGAAGTGTCGGGGACATATTGTTTTTGCTCGGTTTCTTATTATTATTATTATTATTATTATTATTATGTCCCCGAACACGAAGTGTCGGGGACATATTGTTTTTGCTCGGTTTCTTATTATTATTATTATTATTATTTTTCTCGGTATTCTGGACCGTGAACTTGTCCACCTCATTTTTTCGACATCTTTTAAGGTAGGAAGCTGAAACTTCATAAATCAAGAGTATGGAATGGGAGATTGTGCTTTTTGTATTTTTCGTCGAAATCGAACGACCCCTTATAGGTCAAAAAAGGGCCTCAAAATGGCTCCTCGAAACCGAAGTTGAATTTTCACCTGACATTTCTGAACCAACTGAGGTAGGAAAAAATTCTTTATAGGTTAAGTGCGGACTTTTAATACCTTTCATTTAAAAAAAAAATTTTTAAAATCGGACATACCGTTTTCAAAATTTTGCAAAAAAATGAAATTTAATTTTTTTGTCAAATTGAGTTATCTTTCTTTGTTCAGCATATTTTGTCATAGTAATGTAAAAATTCTCAACTTTGTTATTTCTTATTGAAAACTGGTTTACAAGGTTATAGTGGTATGCCGAGTTCATATTTGGTATCGAAAATTTTTTTTGGCGGCCATTTTCAAAATGGCGGCTAAAATTTCCCGCCAAAATTTAAACTTGCTCCGATTTTGATGAAAATTGGTATATAAGGTAATAGTGGTATGGCAAGATGATTTTTGACATCAAAATTTTTCTATCGTCGGCCATTTTCAAAATGGCCGCCTTTTCCCGCCAAAATAAAGGTTACTCCGATTTTGACGAAAATTGGTATATAAAGTAATAGTGGTATGGCGAGTTGTTTTTTGACATAATTTTTTTTATTTTATTGTCGGCCATTTTCAAAATGGCCGCCGTTTCCCGCCAAAATTAAAGTTACTCTGATTTTGATGAAAATTGGTATATAAGGTAATAGTAATATGGCGAGTTGATTTTTGACATCGAAATTTTTATTTCGTCCGCCATTTTCAAAATGGCCGCCGTTCCCCGCCAAACATAAAAAATACTCCGATTTTAATGAAAATTGGTATATAAGGTTATTGTGTTATGGCAAGTTTATTTTTGACATCAAAAATTTTTTATCGTTGGCCATTTTCAAAATGGCGGCCGTTTCCCGCCAAAATTAAACTTACTCCGATCTTGATGAAAATTGGTATATTAGGTATTCTCAAATGCCCAAACACAAATTGACAAAGAGGGGTACGTGAGGGGACATGTATGTGACTCGCTTGCGATCACAATTAGAACTAGTTATTATTATTTTTCTCGGTATTCTGGACCGTGAACTTGTCCACCTCATTTTTTTGACATCTTTTAAGGTAGGAAGCTGAATCTTCATATATCAAGAGTATGGAATGGGAGATTGTGCTTTTTGTATTTTTCGTCGAAATCGAACGACCCCTTATAGGTCAAAAAGGGGGCTAAAAATAGCTCCTCGAAACCGAAGTTGAATTTTCACCTGGCATTTCTGATCCGGCAGGGGTAGGAAAAATTCCTTTATAGGGAAAGTGTAGACTATTAATACCTTTCATTTAAAAAAAGAATTTTGAAAATCGGACTTACGGTTTTCAAAATTTTGCAAAAAATCGAAAATTATTTTTTTTGTAAGATTGAGTTATCTTTCTTTATACAATATATTTTGTAATAGTAATGTAAAAATTCTCAACTTTATTATTTCTTAATGAAAATTGGTTTACAAGGTAATAGTGGTATGCCGAGTTCTTTTTTGGAATCAAATTTTTGTTTTGGTGGCCATTTTCAAAATGGCGGCTAAAATGGCCGCCATTTTCCCGCCAAAATTTAAAGTTACTCCGATTTTGATGAAAATTGGTATATAAGGTAATAGTGGTATGCCGATTTGATTTTTGACATTAAAAATTTTTTTCGTCAGCCATTTTCAAAATGGCCGCCATTTCCCGCCAAAATTTAAAGTTACTCCGATTTTGATGAAAATTGGTATTGAAGGTAAAAGTGGTATGGCGAGTTGATTTTTGACATCAAATTTTTTTTTATCGTCGACCATTATCAAAATGGCTGCCGTTTCCCGCCAAAATTTAAAGTTACTCAGATTTTGATGAAAATTTGTATATAAGGTTATAGTGGTATGGCGAGTTGATTTTTGACATTAAAAATTTTTCATCGTTGGCCATTTAAAAAATGGCCACCGTTTCCCGCCAAAATTAAAGTTACTCCGATTTTGATGAAAATTGGTATTTAAGGTAATAGTGGTATGGCAAGTTGATTTTCTACACAAAAATTTATTTTCGTCAGCAATTTTCAAAATGGCCGCCGTTTCCCGCCAAAATTTAAAGTTACTCCGATTTTGATGAAAATTTGTAGATAAGGTAATAGTGGTTTGGCATGTTGATTTTTTACATTGAAATTTATTTGTAGTCGGCCATTTTGAAAATGGCCGCCGTTTCCTGCCAAAATTAAACTTACTCCTATTTTGATGAATATTGGGTATATTAAGTGATCTCAAATGCCAAGAGACATATTGACAAAGAGGGGTACGTGAGGGGACATATATGTGACTCGCTTGCGATCACAATTAGAACTAGTTATTATTATTATTATGTCCCCGAACACGAAGTGTCGGGGACATATTGTTTTTGCTCGGTTTCTTATTATTATTATTATTATTATTATTATTATTATTATTATTATTTTTCTCGGTATTCTGGATCGTGAACTTGTCCACCTCATTTTTTCGACATCTTTTAAGGTAGGAAGCTGAAAATTCATAAATCAAGAGTATGGAATGGGGGATTGTGCTTTTTGTATTTTTCGCCGAAATCGAACGACCCCATATAGGTAAAAAAAGGGCCTCAAAATGGCTCCTCGAAACCGAAGTTGAATTTTTCCTGGCATTTCTGATCCGGCAAGGGTAGGAAAAATTCCCTTATAGGTTAAGTGCGGATATACAATACCTTTCATTTAAAAAAAAAATTTTGAAAATCGGACTTACCGTTTTCAAAATTTTGCAAAAAATCGAAATTTATTTTTTTTGTCATATTGAGTTATCTTTCTTTGTACCATATATTTTGTGATATTAATGAAAAAAATTCTCAACTTTGTTATTTCTTAATGAAAATTGGTTTACAAGGTAATAGTGGTATGCCGAGTTCAATTTCGGAATCGAAATTTTTTTGGGGGCGGCCATTATAAAAATGGCCGCCATTTCCCGCCAAAATTAAAATTACTCCGATTTTAATGAAAATTGGTATATAAGGTAATAGTGGTATGGCGAGTTGATTTTTGACATCAAAATTTTTTTATCGTCGGCCATTTTCAAAATGGCCGCCGTTTCCCGCCAAAACTAAATTTACTCAGATTTTAACGAAAATTGGTATATAAGGTAATAGTTGTATGGCGAGTTGATTTTTGATATCGAAATATTTTTATTGTCGGCCATTTTAAAAATGGCCGCCGTTTCCCGCCAAAATTAAACTTATTCCTATTTTGATGAAAATTGGATAAATTAAGTTATCTCAAATGCCAAGAGACATTGACAAAGAGGGGTTCGTGAGGGGACATTTTTGTGACTCGCTTGCGATCACAATTAGAACTAGTTATTATTATTTTTCTCGGTATTCTGGACCGTGAACTTGTCCACCTCATTTTTTCGACATCTTTTAAGGTAGGAAGCTGAATCTTCATATATCAAGAGTATGGAATGGGAAATTGTGCTTTTTGTATTTTTCGTCGAAATCGAACGACCCCTTATAGGTCAAAAAAGGGCCTCAAAATGGCTCCTCGAAACCGAAGTTGAATTTTTACCTGGCATTTCTGATCCGGCAGGGGTAGGTCAAATTCCTTTATGGGGTAAGTGTAGACTTTCAATACCTTTCATTTAAAAAAAAAATTTTGAAAATCGGACTTACCGTTTTCAAAATTTTGCAAAAAAACGAAAATTAATTTTTTTGTCTTATTGAGTTATCTTTCTTTGTATTTTGTATTTTGTAATAGTAATGTAAAAATTCTCAACTTTGTTATTTCTTAATGAAAATTGTTTTACAAGGTAATAGTGGTTTGCCGAGTTCATGTTTGGTATCGAAAATTTTTTTTGGCGGCCATTTTCAAAATGGCGGCTAAGATGGCCGCCATTTTCCCGCCAAAATTTAAAGTTACTCCGATTTTGATGAAAATTGGTATATAAGGTAATAGTAGTATGCCGATTTGATTTTTGACATCAAAAATTTTTTATCGTCGGCCATTTTTAAAATGGCTGCCGTTTCCCGCCAAAATTTAAAATTACTCCGATTTTTATGAAAACTGGTATATAAGGTAATAGTGGTATGGCGAGTTGATTTTTGACATTAAAATTTTTTCATCTTCGGCCATTTCCAAAATGACCGCCGTTTCCCGCCAATTTTAAAGTTACTCAGATTTTGATGAAAATTGGTTTATGAGGGAATAGTTGTATGGCGAGTTGATTTTTTACATTGAAATTTTTTTGTATTCAGCCATTTTGAAAATGGCCGCCGTTTCCCGCCAAAATTAAACTTACTCCTATTTTGATGAATATTGGGTATATTAAGTGATCTCAAATGCCAAGAGACATATTGACAAGCAGGGGTACGTGAGGGGACATATATGTGACTCGCTTGCGATCACAATTAGAACTAGTTTTTCTCGGTATTCTGGATCGTGAACTTGTCCACCTCATTTTTTAGACATCTTTTAAGGTAGGAAGCTGAAACTTCATATATCAAGAGTATGGAATGGGAGATTGTGCTTTTTGTATTTTTTGTCGAAATCGAACGACCCCTTATAGGTCAAAAAAGGGCCTCAAAATGGCTCCTCGAAACCGAAGTTGAATTTTACCTGGCATTTCTGATCCGGCAGGGGTAACATAAATTCCTTTATGGGGTAAGTGTAGACTTTCGATACCTTTCATTTAAAAAAAAATTTTGAAAATCGGACTTACGGTTCTCAAAATTTTGCAAAAAATCGAAATTTAATTTTTTTGTCAAATTGAGTTATCTTTCTTGGAACAATATGAAAATTGGTTTACAAGGTAATAGTGGTATGCCGAATTCATTTTTATTATCGAAAAAAAAATTTGGCGGCCATTTTTAAAATGGCGGCTAAAATGGCCGCCATTTTCCCGCCAAAAACTAAACTTGCTCCAATTTTGATGAAAATTGGTATATAAGGTAATAGTGGCATGGCGAGTTGATTTTTAACATCAAAATTTTTTTATCATTGGCCATTTTCAAAATGGCCGCCATTTTCCCGCCAAAAATTAAACTTGCTCCAATTTTGATGAAAATTGGTATATAAGGTAATAGTGGCATGGCGAGTTGATTTTTAACATCAAAATTTTTTTATCGTTGGCCATTTTCAAAATGGCCGCCGTTTCCCGCCAAAATTAAAGTTACTCTGATTTTGATGAAAATTGGTATATAAAGTAATAGTGGTATGGCGAGTTGATTTTTGACATTGAAATTTTTATTTCGTATGCCATTTTCAAAATGGCCGCCGTTTCCCGCCAAAATCAAAGTTACTCTGATTTTGATGAAAATTGGTATATAAGGTAAAAGTGGTATGGCGAACTTATTTTTGACATCAAATTTTTTTTAGCGTCTCTTAGCATTTGAGATAACTTATTATATCCAAGAGACATTGACAAAGAGGGGTACGTGAGGGGACATTTTTGTGACTCGCTTGCGATCACAATTAGAACTAGTTACCATTGCTTTTGACGGATATAAATATATACACATGACCTGAACATATCTTTTATTATCATTAGTAACAGTGGCCATTTCTTAACGACTCCTTGCAAAATGAGGATCGTTTGTTCAACTTGTTGCCAACATGTCATATATTAATTATTTCTACAAAGTTTCAGATAAATTCGTTCACTTTGTTCAGAGGAGATTTTGAAATAATTGATTACAGACGATGGACGACGACGGATGCAGAGTGATGGCATAAGCTCACATGGCCTTCTGCCAGGTGAGCTAATAAAAGGGAGCTGTCATAACACCTTGACCTTTCTTTTAGTGTAACGAAAATGGTTTTTTTTCTAATAGATACACGTGTAGGCGAAAGAGAAAAGAAGTACAAATCTTGCTGCTGGTTGCAACACACCCGAAACGAAGCCAACCACCAATTCAGCTTGCCCAATCTGGTCAATGAAGACAACACAAAAATCTTTATGTATTTATCCGAAAGATTTGTCTAATT